>JANHAO010019293.1:0-13274 GCA_026873985.1 Saraca asoca
TACATTTGTAAATATTAAAAAATATTATACTTATTTATAAATATATATTATAATTATTATTTTTTCATATAAAAATAAGTACTCAAAATATTAAATAACAGGGCATAACAAATAATAAACTGAAAATCGAGCTTGACACGCGTGTTGAAATAAAGAATACATGTCCGAACTTTTTAAAATTACGGATACGACCCCGGAATCGAGCGTGACACGCCTATCAAAATAGAGAATGGGTGTCCTAACTTTTTAAAATTACGGATACGGTCCCGATATGTTTCGTGTCAATGTCAATAAATATCGATGTCAAAAATATTTTCGATACATGAACATGACTGTTATATGAAGTGTAGGTACATTATATCCTACTCATATTCTAAGCACTATAGATTTAGGGGGAAGTATTAAGGATAATTATATCCTTTGGGCACCATTGAATAACGTCTTGTGACGTGGCATGATAACTACAATCAAGAAATATCATATTATAACCTTAAACAAATATAGAAGTCTTCTAACAGGCATCACCTAAAAACATTGGCAAAGCAATCTTAAATACTAGCTATAATACATTTAATAATTATAAACCCTAGGTCGAATTCTCCTCAGTGTAAAGTGTCTAATCTACCTATCCCTAGCCCTATACAAGGGATGTATGTCTAAGGTAAGGAAAAAAAATTTCTCTAGGTCTTTCATTGGAAGGTGACTGTAACCTATATAGTAGCACATGGCATTTCATATCATCCACTGAAAGTTGTCAAATCTCCTGCTCCCCATTAATATGATCTAGCCATTTCTCTTTATTATTTGTCTCTCTTATGCATTATTTCAATACTCCTTAGCCACCTCTAATGCCAATCTTTAATAATTTCTAGTCACTCGTACTCACTGCTATAGATGGAGCACAGAAACCAACGAGCAAACCATTCCACAACGTGGTGCATAATTCATTTTGTATTCTTCCTATAGATATTTTGTCAGCCCATGAGTTTTGTATGTTAACACACCACTAGTCCATTTAAGAGTTAGCAGGCAATTGACAAGAAGGGGCAAATTAGGTTGGATTGACCCATCTGATCTGATGGTGCGTCTAGCTTACAACTCAAACAAAGTAGAATGCTTATTTGAGACAATGATCTTTTATAAATATATATATATATATATATATATCTACTAGCATTTGTTGTGTGTGTGCGTATATTACAAAAATAAATTATTTAGTTGTTATTTGCTTATATGAATTATATTTGAACTGCATCTTAATTAATTTGACTTGAAAGAAATGTTTTTGCTTTATATATTTGTTGGGATGCCGTAAAGGTGCTCATGATAGAAAAACTTGATCCATTGTTTTTTAGTTTTTATGGGTGCTGAAAGAAGATTCACTCTCTTTTTTCCTTTTGACTATAAATAAATCTGTGTTAATTCCTCTGGGTGTACCAAAGTTTCTGTTGAAAGTTTGTATAAACTTATCGAGAATTCAAGATATTTCTTAAATAAACTTTTTGTTAAACTTCTTAACACTAGATGGGATTAAGGAAAAATGCAAATAATTCTTTGGATGGTTGAATTTTCCTTCCCTTAACTTTAAAAACTCAGAATTAAACCCTCAATTTTATAAAATTTCAGAATTAATAGTCATCATCTGCTTAATTAATCATTTTATTTAATTCAATATTTTTTTATAAATATTTTAAAAAAGAATTATAATATTATTATATTTTTTAACTATATCATTCTTTTAAACATAATTTTGATTCATTTTCATGTATTTAATTTAAATTTTATGTATTATATAACATAGTAATTATGTGTAAAAAATGATTGGATAATCCAAAATTCAATGATATTATGATCTTTGTTTAAAAATTAAAAAAATAATATAATTAAATAAAATGATTAATCAAATAGATGTTAAGTATTAATTATGAAATTTTTATAATTTAAAACTTTGATACCAAGTTTTCAAAATTGGTGAAGTTAAAATCCGGTCATCTTAAAGTTGAAAGAAATTAATTACAATTTTTCCAACATGTCTAATTCAGTGTTTAGGATGTTTTAAAAAAAAAAAAAAAAAGTGTGCAGGTTGTTTTTAATCTTTATTAAGATTGATATTAAACATTTATAGGCTATGTTGCACCGATATTTCATATAATAACAATATCTATGTATCAGTGTTCACGTATCCCCATATTCGTGTCATTGAAAATGCCATATTCTGTGTCTATATTTATGTGTCGCTGTGTCCGTGTTCGCATGTTGTGCATCATAATTTGTAGGTTTTAATTAACCACTTAAGAAAAGGAGAATAAAAATACCAATCACCCATACACTCGAAGAAAATGAAGAATGAGAGAAATTAAAATAAAAACAGGCATTTAGGAGTGGATAGACAATTAAATTTATGATAATTAAGTTTGAGTTAAAAAATTAAATTATTTAAATAAAAATAGCGTAAAAAATAATATAAAAAAAGTATGAATAGATAAAAATGAATTGGAGTAGCCCTACAATACACATTGGCCGGTAAAATATGATTTTTTTTATAATATTAAAAATAAAAATTATTTAATATATATAATATTCTAAATTTAAATTTAAAATATTGTAACAAAATTCACGATAAGATCAAATATCACTAAAAATATCAGCAAAACATGAACTTTTATTGTCCCTGTGAATGCAAGAAACACATGTATCATTGTTTGCTTTCGCACACAGGCATGAATTAAGGATTGATGACTTTTGGATGATGCATGATACACATGTCTCGCTTGCACTAATGAGAGCCAACAGATCCAGTGAATTAATCAATCCTTCACCGATCTTATCTATTAGATATTTGTGTGAGAACACAATGGGATATTTTGGTTGGGGTATTGAAGGAGCGCGAACAGAAGGGAGGATCTTCATTTCCTTCCTGTTTATTTGAAAAAAAATAATAAATTTATCCCATATCATTTTAGAATGATTTCTTTATCCTCTTAAGATTTTTTCTTCTCTTATTTTAAATTTTTGGATCTCATTATATCTTCACCAATAATAATAATAATAATAATAATAATTCTTTCTTTTCTTCAAGTGAATTAAATGACAACAAAAGAAATTAGAATGAATTTGATTCCTTTCCTTATTTGAACCAAACAGGTTATATAATTACGGACTACTCCTTCCCCTTTTGCAATTGATATTTTTCTTTTTCTTTTTTTAAATTTGAATCAAATAACCCTTAAATGCCTCATGTAAATTTAAAGTTATGTTTAAACGGAAAAGAATAAAAAAAATTGAATGCTTTGGAAAAAAGACTTTTCTAACTATCAAAAAAAAAAAAGGTCATTTTCTAACAATCCGTTCTCCTTTCTTTTTTTTTTCTCTTTAATTTTCTTCATTTCTTTTCCTTTGACTCCCAATCAACAAAAAACAAAAGTGGAGTAACATTTGATGTTGGATGTAACCAGGTTCGTTTTCTCTTATTTATTGGCTTTAAGTACACAACTTGCATTGATGTTATATTTGCTCAATCTCTACACCGTACACTTTCCTTTGAATTGGATCCAGCAGTTCCCACAAGGGCCATGGCCTTTTACACTTTTATGTGGATCGTGGAACGTGCTATTTATTTTCTATTCGGTGGTTGCATATACCTCTCTAACTTGTATGAAAACAGTTATATATACCTTTCTAATTTTGTGAAAAAAAAAATAGAAATGTCCCCTTCCCTTGTATTACAATTTTCAGACTTAGCTAGCATTCTTGATTGGCATTTCTAATTGCTTTTGGAGGTTTTATCTTTTGTTGTGGATAGAAATATTAAGAAGAATATGTACAGAGAACTAAGATCTTCATATCCATTCTTATATTTATATAAATTTTTAGTATTCATCTCATTCCTATTTATTCATTTATTTCAATGAAACATATTTACTCGTAGAATATGGTAGATTTTATTTTATAAAAATTACAATCTGCAATTTATAATAAGATAATATTCAAAGATGCTAATAACACGCAGACAATAAAATATAACAAAGTTTTAGCTTCGGGTTAATCTTTGAAAAAAAAAAACATCTTAATACTCAATGGGTAATTAATGTTTTCACTCATGTCCAAAAGTGTAATGTTAGGTTTTTAAGATTTAAGAAATAATTTATACCCTTCAATAAAATTTCTTGAATGAAAAGTGTATCTTTCCTAAATCTTAATCCTAAACCAACACATACCTTACACGTATTTATTAAAAATCGTTTTTTTTTTGTCTTTTTGCTCCCTATGAAAATAGGGGTGATTGTGGACGGGCCAACATCGGTTAAGGGTCCTTACCGTCAATAATTAGCCCAAGTTACAAATTCCCAATCCACAACTAACTTAAATTGTTTACAAAAGCTTAGGTGCCATGCATGCATTAGTTGTTTAGTCAAGATAGGCATATCTTGACTTCTAGTTTAGCTACGAAAGAATCTGTCTAAAAAAAATAGATTAAACCCTTTTTTTTTTTAAGTTTACTATACTTCAATCATAGTATATATAAAGTGCATAAACTTGAGTATACAAAAGCACTCAAGTGTTTTAATGAATAAAAAATTATATTATGCTAAACAAATAGGTGTATTTGTCACTGTATACGTCGTCAAAATCTAGTCATAAACTATAATTTATGAACCAGCCAACACTTTTTTCTAAAACACAATATACCATCATGTATCATAAAAATATTATATATATATATATATAATCAGAAAAAATAAAATTAGGTTCAATGAAAAATGATTAAGAATGGATAAATATTTTTGAAGCATTTTACTAATTCTTAACTGTTTTTTTTTTTCTACCAAATTTGATCCGCATTTAACCACTGAAAAAGTAGAACCACATTTAATCATTAGTTTTTCAGTTAAGTTGGATGGTTACAAATGGTTTGCTGAATTTTGCTTAGCCCTGTATAACGGCATGAAACGAGTACTAAACATCTCTTTAGTCTCAAATTTCTCTAAACTTCCACAATCATAAAATTCATATTTTGATTAAAAATAAAAATTTTAATACATGTTTTATGTTTTATAAGAGAAGAATTAAAACTTCCAATAAAATGTGCAAGACAAACGCTTGTTTGAAGTTAAAATTAATAATCAATTAATATTATTTTCATTATTATTCAAAATTTAAAGGATAATTTATAATTTTTTTAAAATTTAAAGAAATAATTTGTTACTTGATCTATTTTTCTTTAAATAATATCCTTAATTTTTTAGTGAATTGAATTTATTTTCAATGATTAAAACTATTACACTTCAAGTTTAATGTCAAAGTTAGTGACATTGATAACGGGAAAGGATTTTGAAGCCACGGTGAAGGAAATGATTTCCTTCATCAGAGCACAAAGAGAATTAAGGAGGATGGTCATGGGTTTTTTGGTAGTCAGGCTGGTCCGTTATGCTATGATGATGAAATTCTCCGGAAGGATTCAGCTGTTTCGGAGGATAAGAGTAAATCCTACAAGGAAACCCTTGTTGGTGGTTAAGGCTTTGAGCATAAGACACATGACAAGAGAGTTTTGGGTAACAGTTCTGGGCATGATCAGAAGAAAAACGGGGATGAGCTGGAGGAAGAGAAAGATTACAGTTGTTTCTCCGAGGAGATGGATAGTGATAGACCTTGGCCTAATTTTATATCTCTGAGAAGAAAGAGGCTAGGATGTGTGAGCCTTGGAGGAAAACATTTATCATTAAACTTGTAGGAAGAAGGATCGGCTTTCGGAGTCTGGAATCAAAATTATACTAAGTACGGGCACGGGATGGCATATTGGATATCATTGACCTCAG
Source organism: Saraca asoca (assembly GCA_026873985.1). Taxonomy (NCBI): domain Eukaryota; kingdom Viridiplantae; phylum Streptophyta; class Magnoliopsida; order Fabales; family Fabaceae; genus Saraca; species Saraca asoca. The sequence continues at coordinate 5,817 of JANHAO010019293.1, forward strand.
TGTGTTCTTAGATTATGACTCTGCTCCTATAGTGGGGTCCATCGTTATTGGTTGACCATTACTTAACTATGAGACCATAGGATCAGAATTTTGATATGAAGAATGTTGTTATTGATAAGGTTGCTCTGCGGATTCATTTGCCAGACCTCCCTGTGCATCTCTATAATCAAAACCTTTTAACCTTTCTAGGGAATAGAGTTGGTAAGACCTTAAAGGTTGATGCCACCACACTTGATCAGGCTAGGGGAAAGTTTGCTCGTTTATGTGTGGGGGTTGATTTGCACAAAAAACTGTTGTCAAAAGTTGTAGTTAATGGGAAAACTTATTGCATCCAATGCATTCATACTATTTATTAACAGTTTGGCTAATATGGCCATCTTGCTGATAGATGTCTTGAGTGTTGGAAAAAATTGGATCCTAATCAAAAGCATTAAATATGCATAATAAAATTTTAATTTTTTTTTAAATTCAGATCGTATTATTTACTAGTTAATTCATAAGTAAAAAAATAGATTTAAATTATACATTTTTTCGAGAGTTGTTTTTAAAATCCTTTATCTACAACTATAAATTTGATCTTCAAGTAATTCCATAAATTCTCTAACAAACCCCTCAATCAAGTCTTACAAATTGTCTTCGGGCAACTCCTTCAGAATTGACCTCTAACACCAATAGTGATCTATATGAATCAATTTGATCAAAGCCTCCACCAAGTTTATGTAACAGGTAGAGTAGAAAATTCAACCACTCAATTTAAAAGGTATTATATCTCCAAGGAATCATAAATTCACTAAAGTGGGATTGGTGTTTGTATGCAAATAGGAAATGAGAAATGAGATCACACAAAGAAAGTTGATGTACAATACATGTGTTAGGGTTATTGTTCGTGTGTCAAAGGTTGGCATATCGCTCCTTTAAAAAAAAAAGATTGGAATACAAGAGTGAGAAACAAGTATGAATGACACACAAGTTAGGGTTTCCCCTTACTTATGCTATCCACTCATTAAGCTGTAATGCAGCCTTTTTGGCCTAATGAATCCGCACTCATTAACCTCATACACCTTCTTTTGTGTCCAATAAGTTCAAACACTTTTTCTATGATTTCAAACTCAAACTCTTTTTTATGATAATTTGCTAATTGTTTTAATTTATTAAAACAACTTTTTTAAGTGGTCAATCATTCCTCTGCTTATGATTTCGTCTAGGATTAATATGAATATTCTACAACATTTAAATATCAATAATGAAATTTTATTACTATTTAAAAATTGTAATATCCATTAGAATTATTAAATTATTGATTAATTAATACTTCTAATTATATTAAAACATTTAATTAATCATTTGAGATTTCTAAAATGCTCACTGATTCAACTCTTGAATTCATAATATCTTGCATTTTAACTTTTTATTTGACTTTGGATCAAAGAGATTTTATTGTGAGCAACCCATTAGGTTTCTATGCATATTAGCAATTAATTTATTTATAAGCTTCTATAAGCTCAATTGAATTAAAATTCTTTTTAATTCAAATATAATATCCCTAAATTGTTCAAACAAATTCATAGATCATGATTGACTTCTAACAAAGCATCATGACCACTCAAATGTTAAGATTAAATTTGTGAAAATAAAAATTTTTTATGATAAGATGTTAGCGTGTAATTTAATTCCTTCATCTTTTGATATTCAAATTATACTTAGGACATAGTATGTTTTTTCTCTATCCCCACGAAGGATTTGATCTCAGGAAAAAAATCTCTTCCAAGTTCCCTTTGCCATATTTGCCAATCATGACCTGAGCTAATAAAGAGTTAGGGTCAGACATAGTCATCCATGGTTGGTTAGATATTATGGCCTTATTAAACTCGACCATTTCCCTAAGTCTCACTCCTCTCTCATTCAAAGGTCTAATAAGTTTATCACAAGACAAAAGGTGCAACTTTCTAATATCATCATTACCTTTCCACCAGAAATCTCTTACTATATTTTCAATTTGAAGGCAATGTTAACACAACAATGTAGTTGCCATATGATAAGTAGACACTGAATTAACAACACTCTTGCATACATAGCCAATTTCTTTCATACCATATGTTAAAAGTTAACGAAAATGTGAGATATCTTCTAATAAATAACTCATATACTTAACTCCATATTGATGTCATATTCACTCATTGATAAATATTATTACAATTGCTTAGAAAGATGCCACTTAATTTGAAGTATGTAGATTACTATTATTACTATTGCTTACTTCCTTTCTATTATTAGATGAGATAAATGGTCACAAATAGAGTTAGTTTTATAGTTATCAAATTTTGGCCAAGTCTCGACAAGGAGAGATGGTGAAATTATTAGAAGAACAATTAAAGTATACCAATGCTTCTATATTTTGAATTTCATTAATCTTGTATTTCATATTTTACCTCTGAGACCTTTTTAATGTTTAAAATTATTCTTTGTTTAAGCTAATCATTCATGAAGAACATGAAAAAGGAAAAGTAAGAAAAAGTTAAATGATTAAAAATAATTTTTAATGATTCATTTCATTTTTATTCTGCCAACCTATTTTACTTTTTGCAATTATGATGGAAGAGTATTAGCATTAATTATATGTTATTTAAAAGTAGTGTATGTATAAAGTTTTTATTTTTTTTTAAGTTTGTGGTGCCAAAAAGTTTCTTCAACTCAAGGGATTCTAATATTATATTATTTTTAGTGCAAGTATAATATTTTCTCTCTTTTTTCTCCATTGCCACACTATTTTTATTTCTAAAATGTTTTTCTGTACTCATACTTTCCCTTTCTACACATAATACTGATGTGTATATATCTTGATCTAATTTACTTTCTTTGTTCTTTTCGTTAACTTCAACTGATGTGTGAATTCATTAATCTTCTATTAATATATGACAAGCTCTTTATCTTCTTTTAATAATAGCCCTCTTTTTTATGTTCAAATCCAGCCACATTCTTTCATTTATAACATTCGTGGCATTAGTTAGGAAGTTGCCAGATTGTTTTTTGAGGCTATGTCTAGTGTTTTCCTTTTCAAAATGATTTTTGAACTGTTTTTAATGGTTAATTTATGAATTTTTAGAATTAACTTATTATGTGATAATCTAAAATAAAAATAATTTTAATTTATTAAATCTGCTAATTTTGATCTGTCCTGATGTTATAAAAGAATTGCCACTACATAAGGGTTTATTGTTGAATTTTATTTTACGAATTTTAAAACGTGTATTTTTTAATTCAAATTGTGTAAAATAACTATTGACTAATCATATAGTTGTGAAAAAAATTATTTTTAATTTAATAAATAAAATTAAATAAACCCATTGATTTATATATATCTATATCATGTAACAAAAGACCTAATAACATTAATGAAAATAATATTAAAATTTTGATGCTATACTTGTTGATTTGTTATATAATTACTATAAGAGGATTAATGTTGTATATTTATCATTAAAAGGACTGCTCATCAAATTCAAGTCTTCAAATGTTACTCTCTTATTAGATTTTTTTTTTACTTTGCCTAAAAAAAAAAATTTATTATGGTTTTTGTTTTTTATTTAAAATAAATTTATTTTATTCTAAAAATTTATTACAAATATTAATTATATATGACCATATTTAAATTCATATGTGAAGGATAAGTCATATATGCAACAAGTGTTATTAGATTAGTTTACTTTAAAGGAGATGTATATGAAAATCTTATAATTAATTTCTATAGTAACATATTCTAACCTTAGAATTTATAACTTAATTCATGGACTCGAAAATAATGTGTACATTGTTCGGCATCATAAATTTTAACTTCTTATTATTTAGGTTACCGTTCATTTATTATATACAGTTGAAATTTAAGATATAATATAATTAACATATTTTATACATTATCAATTACAAGAAACAATATCAAATTTGGTATTGAACACTTTGTAATTTTCATTTTTCTATTGAAAATTTTGTATCTAAATAAACGAATTTAATAGAATACTTAGTAAGTTAGTTTTACTTAATATATAAGCAAGCATAAGAGGTGTGCCTAAGAACTCACGGCCAAATTAAAATCACTCTGTGCCCCAACACACTTGAATATCCCATCAATTTTTAGGTTACCAAAAAAAATTGTTCAAAGAATAAAATTTATATAATTAATTTTTTTTTTATGTTTAACTAATATAATTTTATTTCATAATTTTTTATACTGTCCATAATTTTCACGATTCCCATAACCTTAATGAATCTCATAATTTTCATGTTCTCTTGTAATCATTTTATGATTTAAGTAATATATTCATTTGACAATAATTAAAATAGAGTAGATTATTCCAAATAAAGATAATGGCATAGAAAGTATATCTAGCAAGAGTAAAAATGATAATCTTCTTAGGAAAATTCAAGGATTTGATAATATGACAAAAGAGATATTTATCCATATAACTGATACAAAGTACGAAAGAAAAGATTTATGTGTCCTAATATAAAGAACCTAATCAATTTATTTGTTACTATGACAGGCGTAATAGTTAATGACATATGAGACAAATGCGTTCTAGGATAACACAATTATATAAAATGTGAAAAGTGCATTCAGTAGGATACAATATGGTTAAGGGCTATATAATCTCATTGCTTCTTTCTTCTAGACTTACATAGTATCAATGTATATTGTTTGAAACCATTCTATCTTAAAAAGGCCGATAAACCACACATACTAAAATGCATGTGTTATGACTGGTTGACATGAGAGTCTCACTGTTAGCAACCGTGGTAGGTACTACTTAATACTATAATTACTTGACCTGAGGGTCTCACTGTTAGCAACCGTGGTAGGTACTACTTAATACTATAATTACTTGACCTGAGGGTCTCATTACTTGCTGCATTAGAGTAACCACTATACGGATTTATTATGTCATTGTCTTGTGTGATAGTTGATATGATTAAATGAAATAGAAGATGTTATGGAAGGAAAAAGGTTATAGGATTTGCATGATAATATAAAGGAAAATTAAGTTAAGTATACCTTAAATAAAAGTATGCAATGATGCATATGTCTAAGTACGTATGAATATAAGTATTCATGTATATATTTGTATATGATATATGTTAAATAAGTTTTTACAACCAAAATTGTTTTCCACCCAAAGTTGAGGTGGAAATTTTTATTCACTGAATACTCGGGCTGTACTTCTGACATTCTATTAAAATTTTAGGTGTATAGATTTGAGGAATGTCTCGATAGCTCTGACTCTTCTTTATACGATTGCATGTTATCAAGTATATAGTTCCTTTGATTATCTTTTTAGTGATTTTGTCCGCTCAACCAAACAAAGGTCCAATGTTTATAAAATATAGAAGAGATCTATGTATTCTAGTTTTCAAAAGAGAGTTCTCTAAAAAGGATTAATTAAGTCTTACATTTCATATTTTTAAATGTATGCATGTAAACATAACTTTAACATCATTTTCCTAATTTTCAAAATATAAATGATTTATGAAAAGATGAATGCTTAAGAATTCATGGTCACCACTAAGTGTCCATGCTAATCATGTTTCCAATTTTGAAGATGTGGCATACATCTTCCTTAAGTTTACTATATGATGATTAGTAAATGTAAGCATGATATTTGCTTTGAACACTTGCACACTTAACCCTACTCAAAGATTTAGGATGAACAATTGTTCATTAACAGTAGCACTCATTGTCAAAGGGGACAAATTTAGTCTTGAACAATGTCCTAAAAAATTTTGGAATGAGAAGCAATGAAGGATATACCATATGCATTAATAGTTGGTAGTCCGATGTATGCACAAGCCTACAGGAGACCCAATATTACATATAAATAGGATTGTTTGATAGATACCAAAGTAATCCGCGAGATGAACACTAGAGAATTGCTAAAAAGGTCCTAAGGTATTTGCAAGAAATCAAGAATTTCAAACATACATGCAGGAGCTCTAACAATTTAGAGCTAGTTGGCTATTTGGATTCAAATTATGCAAGTTTTAAGAACAACAAGTCCATATCTAGGTATGTTTTCATGCTTGTTGGAGGTGCTATCTCATGGAGAAGCACTAAGCAAACTATTATTGCTTCATCTATTATGGAAGCGAAATTTATTGCATGTCATGAATCTAGAACACATGTTATATGGTTGAGAAAATTTATAACAGGTTTAGGGGTTATTGATAGTATTTGGAGACTGTGAAGGATATACTCTAATAATTCAGTTGTAGTTTTCTTCTCTAATAATAACAAAAGTGACAGTTGAAATAAGCATATCGATATAAAGTATTTAGTGGTTAGAGACCATGTCAAAAAGTAAACAATCACCATTGATCATATTAGTACAAAACTCATGATCATTGATCCTTTGACTAAAGGAAAGCCGACTAATTCATATAAGAATCATGTGGAAAATATGGGATTGTTAGGTTCATTTTGATTTGTTTTGCATTTATGATTTTTTTTTATGATGACATTTGTGTACATTCAATTTTGTTTTTATCTCATTCAATTTGGACCCAAAATGATATAAAGTACAATAAAATTTCCATTCATTAAGATTCATTACTCAATTAAATTTTTCCTTCACATAGTGATACATAGAATGGACTGACTTGAATAAAGGATGCAACCACCATGATTCATGTTAATTGATTAAGTAAATTCAAAATCCATAATGATATTATTTAATTGTAGCTATATAAGGTATTATCACTTATCTTGTGATAAATGTGTCATGGATCTAGTGGGAGAGTGTAAGATATATCTCACAATAGAGTCTTGGTGTGACCTAACACACTAGTTGAGAAATTGAAAATTATCTTTAAGAAATAATTAAGGTTAATTGAATCTACAATTTCTTTAACGATAGAATGTAATAAGGATTCAAATTATCTGTAAGAGATAATTAAAGTTAATTAAATACATAATTTCCTTAACGGTAGGACATGATCAGGATAATTAAATTTAATTGAATATGCAATTTCCTTAATGGTAAGATATGATAAGGGTTCAAATTATCTTTAAGAGATAATTAAGGATTCAGTATTTGTGGGTGATTGGAATCCTTAGCCTAACTTTCTATAAATAACTGTATATCTATCAAAATCAAGAAATTTTTCTTCAATTTTAGATTTGACTAAATTAAATAGGCAACAAAAGTAATAAACACATGATATTAAAAAATTTTGATGATTATATATGCATTTTTTTTTATAAAGCAAGGCCTAAGGGAATCTATGACTAACACTAGAACTCAAATTCGTATAGAGGAATATGATACAATTTGAAAGTGGTATAGGAAGAACTTGGCAATTGATAGGAGCATTCAACACTTCTGTTGGGTCCCTAATTAAGTAGTATAAGGATTTAAAGAGTGGTAGACAATTTATAATACGAAATTCAAATCAGATCTTGCCCTTATCTCA
>JANHAO010019294.1:0-13280 GCA_026873985.1 Saraca asoca
TATAGGATTGATTAAATGAATTAACTTCTCACCATGGACTTCATCTTAAGTATGCAATGCACAATGAATGCAACATAAGATGAATTACAACCTTTATATCCAAATCCATAGAATGTATAGTCATGGATGTGATAAGGTCCAATCAAATTGGCCTAGGCCACCCATCTAGACTAACACTACCTCTGTTGCTGAGTCTATAGAAGTAGCTATTAGCCTTGCTAGGGAGATTGCTTTGTTATCTTACTTTATTTAGTTTTGATGTTGAAAATAATTTTATGTGTTTAATGTTTGTTGATTGTTTGTAGGTTTAAAGTATGGGATTCAAGAGATCCATCATTTAGTAATTCTTTTATTTTAATAGGATCTTTTGTAAATGTATTCTAATCTAATTTTATCCAAACAAGTTTCTTAAAATAGATATGTTGAGGTAGAAATAAATCACTTGAAGTGAGCTAAAATGAAATGTTTTTCAAATCAAGTTTTCAAATGATTTTTCATAAGTGCAATTTTTATGAAAACTATTTTTTATTGTGTGAATCGGTTCATACTAAAGATCTTGTGAAAATGTACTTAAATCAATTCAGCAATCGATTCATGAAGAAATATTTTGAAAAAATGCTTTTACCATAAGTTATGAATTTTTCCAAGTCGATTAGGTAATCGATTCATAACCTATTAATAAAATAGTTGATTTGATTCATGCATTGATTCCATCATGAACTTCTTTATAATATTCATGGACGAATCGATTTACAAATTGATTCAGTAGTTGGTAACCACTCTAAATTAATTCATGAATCGATTCATAGACTAAAAGTTAGTTATTTTTCAAATGTCGATTATCAAGCTATAAATACCCCTAACCTCATTTCAAGCTTAGCTTTTTAGAATAGTTTTCATTTCTTCAAGTGAAAAAAATAGAGAGATAATAGAGCTAAAGTAGATTCATCACTACCTCAATTGATTTCATCAGTTTCAATGATTCTTGGATCAAATTAGTGAAGAATTCACATTAGATAATTGAGATTTTCATCTCAAATTTTAGTATTGTATTTCCAACCCTATTTCTTGTTCTTATTTCAGATTTCTAGCTTGATAGGAATTTGGTTTTCTTTTTAGATTTCTAGGTTGATAGAAATCTGAGATATAAGGGAAAAGGTTGATCTTACCTTTGCATCTTCTTTAATTGTGAGGTTGGTCATAACTAGTTGAAGCTGTAAAGAATTCTTGTAGTATCTTCTTTGATTATGAGGTTGATCATAGTTAGTAGGAGATGAAAGAATTTTTGTATCTATGTTAGTAAGAACTCGATCAAGTCTTATGTAATAGGTCAATAAGAGCCTAGTCAAATCTTGTGTATTAACTAGTTTGCAAAAGCCTAGATAAATCTTATGGTTTAGTAATAAAAGTGACCACTATAGGGATGGCTAAATTAGTCACTACATCATAGTAGGTAAAACACTTTCAAAGTGAGATGTGGCAACTAATATAGTCATCCCTACGGTGGCCTCAAACCTTAACTCATAGATTCATCCTTCCTTTTCCTACCCATGGTGTCCATCCACAGATCAAGGTTAGATGATTGGGCCACCTCACTAGTTATCTCCCTGATGCCTTCAATGGCTCTTTGTGCTTGAGTTTGCACCATGTCCTCCTTTCTTTTGTTGAAGTTCTCCTACAAATTGAAACAATTAATGTTATAGGCAAAAAATGACCTCAAGAGATTGCGACAAACCCAAGGCAAGATCGCCTAACTTGCCAAAGGTGCCTAGCAAGCTTCACATCACCCTTCGTTAGAAAGCAGTACAACAAAGTCATCCCGATATCATCTCATGAAGCAAACCCCACCTTGCTTGCTACTAGACAGTGAAATAGTGAGGAAACCACGAAGACCAGCTCGTTGGGTAGCCAATCATTTTGCTCGAGCTCACTACCTCACTACAGCAACATCAAGCTTGCTACAGCGACCCTCTATGACGACCCTGGGCTAGGAATCCCAGCTTAAGATGATAGACGCCCCGCACGGTATGACCGCACCAAGTGGAAGACACTCATGGATGCAAGTCCACAGCCGACAAGAGGTGCCTATCCTGCAGCCTATATCCTACAACAACCGGATTGTAGCCTTTTACTATCTTTTTCATTTATTTCTTGATATAACAATTGTAGCTTGTAATTAATGCATGTAACTCTTCCCTCCTCTATAAATAGGAATGTATTGTTAGAAGAGGAGAGGCTGGCATTCTTATAAGCTAACCCTCTCTAAAAAAATGATCCCGAATATCAATAAAATCTTCATCATGGACGTAGGGTCTGGTACCGTCTGGATTTAGCCGAACCATGTTAAAAACACTATGCCAAAACTCATTTTCCCATTGGCCAAATTTTGGGACCATCCGTACGAACCAAAATTTGACGTTAACATTTTGGTGCCATCTGTGGGGATCCATATGCTCTCTGAAGTCTCCATTGTAGCTCAACAATGGCGAGAAGAAGAACTACTTGGAGCTCAACCACTCCAGCCCTCCAGCCAATGGACACTCCCATCGTGGGGGCTCGCAACAGTCTATTGCTGCTCTTGAAATTCTAGAGGCACAAATGCCTGGCTAATCTCGTCTAGCGCTAACTAAAATCGTCAAAGCACTGGTGTAGGCCCAAGTTCAGAGCACGCAAAGACAAGAGGAAATCGTGGCACAGCTCCAGTAGCTTCATAAAAAGGCTCAAAAGGAAACTCATGAAGATCGTGATAATCAGCAACTGGGGGGCTTGCAAAAAGTAGGAAGCTCCACCCCTCAGTGTGGGATTAAAATCGGATAATAGAAGAAATTCTTCATAGGCTCAAGCAGCTAGAAGAGTATCCATGACTTTAAAGCCACCAGCCTCACCATGAGGAAAGCTCTCCATTTTCTATGGAGATCGAGATGCGACCTCTCTTGCAGAAGTTCAAAGTGCCCATGATCCCGCTATACAACGGGAACAGTAACCTGAACGACTACCTAGGCTCATTCAATACCCAAATGGACCTCCAAATAGCTAAGCCCTTGGTGAAGTGCTACGTCTTTCCCTCTATCTTGGGGGGGGAGTGCCTTGGGCATGGTTCAGGTGCCTCCCGACTTGTAGCACCGACAATTGGGAAGAATGCCAAAGGAAGTTTGTCGACCAATATCAGGCATTAAAGAGACAGCTTATGCCCCCTTGCCATCTTGCAATGATCTTTCAGCGCAGGGGTGAGTCGCTCAAAGACTATGTAGCTTGATTCAGGCATGAAGCTAACTCAGTGGAAAATCCTTCGGAGGAAAGTATCTTAATCTTAGCGGGACTTCACAAAGACGATAAACTATACTGAAGCCTCTACAAGTCCCCAGTTCGAGACCTTGCTGAATTCTACGAGTGGGCTACCAAACAAATAAGATGGGAAGAAACCTTCAGAATGGAGGAGCCTAGGCATAGAGCGGACCCTAGTGGTCCCATCACAAGCAAAAAGAGGGGTAGCGAAAGTCACGATGATCCCACTCCTCACCTTGCTAAGAAGACAGTCTCAGTGACCCAAAGGATGCTTCGAAAGCTACAGCATCCTGTCCGACACATAGGATAAAATTTTTGCCACGGAAAAGAACAATGAGGACTTTGGAAGGCCCATACCAATTAGAGCCATTGCCAAGTCCAGGGATCCAAGTAGATTCTACACTTACCATAATGAGGCTAGACACACCACCTCAGAGTGTCGAGCACTAAAAGATGCCATTGAAGACCTCATCAAGAGAGGCTGACTATAGGATTACGTAGTAATGCCACCAAGGGAGCACACTCGACAGGCTAACGAGTTGTCACCCAAGAACCTGAGCCCTCCATCAAAACCATATTCTGATCCTGTAACATTCGTTTGTTATCAATGGTGATTAGTTGTATCAACTATTGCATGCCGAATCAGCACAAGTTGCTAATTGTCTAAAAAGGGATTGTCTAGACAAAGAATTTTCCCCTTTATCAACAAGATTCATCCAGGGGTGAGATGGGGCAAGGCCTACCCCATCGATACATCCAAAGTAAGCCACATTCCATGAACTCCAACAAAGAATGCAAATCTTTCAACCACGGAACAACGAGCTCACTATGGTACTCACGTGCGACCTTGCTATCCGATAACCGTTGTCTTAACAAAAACAAAACCTATCCAAGGGTGGGACGGCCCACAGCCTACCTCGTGATAGCGTAAACACAAAGCTTGTTCAGGGGCAAGATAACTCCAAAGCCTACCTCGCAGCCGAGGGTGAGATGGCTTAGAGCCTACCTTGCGTCTGAGGGTGAGACAACCCCAAAGCCTACCTCGCATCTGAGGGTGAGATGGCCCAAAGCCTACCTCACAGCCGAGGGTGAGATGACCCGTGAGCCTACCCCGATGGCATTTTCAAACTAAACGATGGACGACCAGCTCGCCACATAGCAGGAATGCCATAATGGATTTGTCATAGCTCTCACACGACACATTCACGGCTAGCATACAGCCAAAGAATTACGATTCACACCAAACTTCTCATCAGGCATAGTTCACATGCGACCTGACTCTCACTCGTTGAGAACAACCAGATAAAAGGCAGAAAACTAAAATGTAGCTGATTGGCCAAAGAAACATTTCATTAATCATTAGAAATGTACATACAGTGGTGCATTAAGCATCCATTACAAACTCTGAAAGTTATAACAAAGAGCCTCAAAAAGGCAAGATTACATCAAAAGAAGAAATGAAGAAACAAAAGCAAGAAGCTCAAAGACTTGGCATAACCATTCTTGCAAGAAGAGTAGAAGGCCAGTCAGTGAGCTCGCACCTGTAAGAAGGACAGTGACCTCCAACTGCTCTTGCTTATATTCCTTTAGTGCACCCTCTTGAGCCAAACCCAGAGCAATTCAAAAAGTCATAAAAAGTCAGCTGGCCAGGCAGTAGTACCATAAGCAATACCGAGGAAAATAGCCCAAGATCAGTACAAGATCCCCCCGGAGCCCGCCAGACGGATCCTGTAATGAAGTCACATGTAATGGGCTATCCATGTCTCTCGACACGCTACAACAGACCATCCATATCGTAATGAGCTTCATCAGAAGCCAAGACACCAAAACGCAAAAGGCTCATCGATCTCCTCCATCGATCCCCTTTAAGGTAAAAAGAGGGAAGTCCTTAGACTATAAAAAGACCAGCTCGGCCCCTTGAAGAATTAAGAAGAAAACCAAATGATCTTCATCTGACGGCCCAAAACTAGCGGTAATGCCATGCCAATGGCCAAAAATGGCAAACAACAGAAAGCATGGTCTAAAGCAGAGCGAAAAGACGTCTAAAATGACACTTCTATCATGAAAGGACACTGACTGAAGATATAAATCGAGCCTCAGAAGACTTATAACTCTTGGCCTGTAAAGTAAACCAAGAGTTGGGGGGCTTATGTTATAGACAAAAAATGACCTCGAGAGATAGCGACAAACCCGAGGCAAGATCGCCTAACTCGCCAAAGGTACCCAGCAAGCTTCACGTCACCCTTTGTTAGAAAGCGGTACAGTGAAGTCATCTCAATATCATCTCACAAAGCGAACCCCACCCCGCTCACTACCAAATAGTGAAACAACGAGGAAACCACAAAAACCAACTCATCAGGTAGTCGATCAGTCTGCTCAAGCTCGTGATCTCACTATAGCAGCATTAGGCTCGCTACAGTGACCCTCTATGATGACCCCAAGCTAGGAATCCCAGCTTGAAATGATAGACGCCCTGTACGGTATGATCGTGTCAAGTAGAAGATGCTCGTGGACACAAGTCCATAGTCGACAAGAGGGGCCTATCCCGTAGCCTATATCCTGCAATAGCTGGATTGTAGCCTTTTACTATCTTTTTCATTTATTTCTTGATATAACACAACTATAGCTTGTAATTAATGCATGTAACTCTTCCTTCCTCTATAAATAGAAATGTATTGTTAGAAGAGGAGATGCCGGCATTCTTATAAGCCAACACTCTGTAAAAAAATGATCTCAAATATCAATAAAATCTCCGTCATGGACGTAAGGTCTGGTGCCACTTGGATTTAGTCGAACCATGTTAAAAACACCGTGCCACACTTCTTCCTCCCCTTTTTCACCCTTTTGCACTTCAGAAGCAGCTTAGGATCCCAAAACTCATCTTCTTGTTAGCTGGATTTTAGGACCATCCGTATGAACTCACAGAAGTGATTGAGAATGAAGAGATAAAAAGGATTTAACATAGTTCTTCAATGCTCTTCATGAACAAGAAAGAAGGGCATGTTAGATTCTTGGATTTTTAAGAGTTTTCTTTCATCAAGAAGTTGAATACCATTAAATTATGATTTCATTCCATAGAAGAAAATAAATAGTAACCTTTGGGTTCATGAGATGAATAGTGAAAATGAATAGTACCTTTGGATTCAAAAATTCATAACTCAAATATACTTGATGAATCAACAAGATTTTGGTATTGATTTGAAGAAGCAAATAAGAGGAATTAGCAGCAAAAATATGAAAAAATTACCATAAAGGAATAAGGTGCTTACTTGAAGAGAGATGGCATAGAGAAAAAGTGAGCTTGATACCAAGTTGAAGCTTAAATGGATTGCATGGAATGCAATAGAAAGTGAGCATGAAAAACAAAAGGGAATCGACCTTTGAGGGCAAAATTGGAAAATCGAGTCAAGTTTTACTTTAACTTTTTCCCTGACAAGCTCTGATTTTCCTTTTACTAACTTTACCAATTTCTTTAACTTCGAGTCCAAATTCAACAAACTCATCGATCGCTAGTGGCTTTAAAATTTTGATACAAATTAGTTAAATTAATTGCCTTTATAACAACTATAATTTTGCATTTGCTAGGTTCCTATAGCCCTAGTTTCAATTTCTCCGAAGTTGTCTAAAAATTAAATCCCAAAAACACAAATTTTATTCTATAAACATTCAAAATAGAAATTTCAATTTTCCAAATATTTCTAAAATTTATATAATTTATTTTTACTGTATCTGAACACTTTGTATTTTAGAATTTATAGTTTTAAAGTTCCTAAAATTTTTAAATTTACTTTTTCAGATTCTCTGAAAAGTCATTTCATAATCAAAATTATTTTTTTAAAAAAATTCAGGGTATTACAATTCTCCCCTTAATAGAATTCATCCTCAAATTCTAAACAATGATGGTAAGTTAAATAAAACAAATTATAGTTATCAATAACACCTTATACTAAATATTTTTTGTATGTATTCCTTACTAAATAATTAGGGATAATTTTTTCGCATATTAGATTCCAACTCCTATGTCACTTGTTGCTCATAGTGTCATCCCTACAACACTTTAACCATGGGAACTTCTTTTGATCTCAACTTTTGAACTTATTGATCAAGAATAGTTATTGATTGCTCTTCATAAGTCAGTTTAGTGTCTAATTGAATTGGTTCTTCCTTAATTATATGGGACTCTTTTGACATGTATTTCCTTAACATGGAAACATGGAATACTAAGTGGATTTTCCTTGCATTTCAACTAGCAATTCTTATTGATATGCTATGGCTCCTATGCATTTGATAATTTGAAATGGTTGAATATATTGTAGCATCAGTTTTCCCTTTTTAACAAAATGCATGACTCCTTCAATAGGAGATACTTTGATAAACACTTTGATCATCAACCTTAAACTCTAGTTCTCTTCTTTTCTTATCTAAATATGATTTCTGCTAATCTTGAGCCACCTTCATTTGATTATGAATCAATTGCACCTTTTCAATGGCGTTTGCTACAAGATTCAATCCCAAACAATTTTACCTCTTTAGGCTCAAACCAACCTATTAGAGATCTACATCTCCTCCCATACAGTACCTCGAATAGTGCTATTTGGATACTAGATTGATAACTATTATTGTAGGCAAATTCAATAAGTGGTAGATATCTTTCCCAACTTCCGTTAAATTCCATCACACATGTTCAAAGCATGTCTTCAAGGCTCTGAATTGTTTGCTCTGATCGACCATCTATCTATGGGTGAAAAATGATGCTAAACCATAATTAAATACCCAATGCCTATTAAAATGATAGCCAAAAGTAGGAAGTAAACTGAGTACCATGATCCAACATAATTGTTAGCAGCACACCATGTAAAGGAACTATTTGATCAAGGTACATTTGTGCATATTGAGTGGCTAAGTAAATCATCTTGACTGGTAAGAAATGAGCTGATTTAGTTAAATGATCAATGATGACCCAACTTGAGTCATAGCCTTTTGGTGATTTTGGCAATCCAACCAAGAAGCCCATTGTTATGCTTTCCCATTTCTACTCTGGAATCTTGATGGATTGATGTAGTCCTACCAGATGCTAATGTTCTACTTTCACTTGTTGACATGTAAGACATTTGATCACATATTCAAGCACATCATGTTTCATGCCTTCCTACCAGAGCACCTCTTTCAAATCATGATACATCTTAGATACTTTTAGGTGCATTGTGTATGATGAGTTATGTGCTTGATAGAGCAAATCATTATGAACACTTGAGGGAATCCATAATTTTCCTTCCTTTTTAAGCATTCCTATCCCATTGATTATAAATTTTGAATTTGGTTCCGCCTTGACCTTTTGTCTAAGGACCACATATTGTAGGTCTTGTTTTTGAGCTTCTTTAACACAATTAAGCATCACTGATAGTATCATTATGTGGGCTAAAATTAAAGTTCGATTTGTTACTTCTAGATGCACATCAAGTGTTTCAAATTCTGGATAGTGACATATCAACTTTTTCTTCTTTAGAGAGAAGACAAGCCAAACTACTTGTTGGTTTGTGACTTAACACATTTCCTACTACATTTGCTTTACCAGGATGATACAATATTGAACATTCATAATATATTACCAGTTCCATCTAACTTTGCTATCAAAGATTAAGATCTATTTGTTCAAAGATGTATTTCAGGCTTTTATGATTCATGTAAATTTTGCATGTTTCCCTACACAAGTAGTGCCCCATATCTTCAAAGCAAAGATTACAGCTGAGGGTCCCAGATAAGAATATGATATAATTGGATCTTACCTTCATTCTTTTAAGGGAATTCATATACAACTTTGATTATTTTGAATTCTTATTTGATTTTAACAAGAATATGATTTATAGCTTTGTATCAAGAGGCATAATAGAAAATTAAGCAATAAATGTGCTAAATGCAAATTGATAATTGTGCAACAAGAATGTAAATGCAGGAGCAGAAGAGATTCAAGACATAGATTTTCAAAGTGGTTCAACTTAAATTGAAACTATAATTCAAGTATACTCCACTAGATAATCTTCAATCAGATTACCATTTTTATTATCAAAATATCAGGATTAAAATGGGCTCTTGAACTGTCAGTTTAAAACACAAGAATTACAATAGGTCTCTTGCTAACCTATAACAACCACAAGAATTTCAACATGATCTTGCTAACCTAAACAAGATTCCTATCAATCTAGAAGTATCAACAAAAAAATCAAGATAAAAAGATTAAGATAAGGTAAGAAATACAATACCAAAGTTTGAGATGAAAATCTCAACCATTTAATGTGGATTTTGTCGAAATTTGATTCAAAATCCTTTTTGATTGAAAGATGTAATGAGCTAGAAAGAAATCCAAAATAGCTCTAATTGCTCTATGATTTTTGGACTTGAAGAAGAAAGAAAGATATGAAAAACTGATGAAACTAAAAGGTGGTTAGGGGTTTTAAAACTGCTATAAATGACTATAATAGAATAACTAACTTTCATTTTGTGAATCAATTTGAATCGATTTAGAGTGGTTGCAACTAATAAATTAGTTTGGAAATCGAATCATAGCCTTTTGAATTTAGGTCTTGAATTGATTTTTCAATTGATGTAGGAGAAAATTCTAAACTTCAGTAAAAATGTATTTTTCAAAACTTTTCTTCATAAATTGATTGATGAACAATTCTAGTATATTTTTCACAAGTTCTTCAAGGAATCGATTCACAAGGTGCAAAGCTATTTTATAAAATGTGTACTTGTAAAAAATCTTTTAAAGACTTCTATTTGAAAAATATTTGATTTTAGTTTTCTTCAAGTGGTTTGTATCTACCTCATTATATTATATAAAAAATTGCTTGAATCAAATCTAATTTGAATTCACTTACAAAAGATCTTATAGAAATAAAATAATTGCTAAACCTAATTTTGGATCTCATATATACTTTGAACCTGCAAAATAGATGAAAATACTAAAATATATTGTCAGATAGTAATGTAAATGATTTAGATTAAAATTTTTTTTCAACATCAAAACCAAGAAAAAAATGTGTAGCTAGGGTAACCTAGGCTAATAATCTCCCTATTTTTTAAGGTGACAAATAATTTTTTTCTCCCCCTTTTGGCATATCAAAAGGAAATAAAGTATAGTAGTAAGCATAATTAGCATATAGATCAGAGTATATAATGTCAAGACAATAAAATCAAAGTATATAAAATTAGAGTTTAAGAAGTAGAAAAACTTATAGCTCCCCCTGAACTGTATATTATCTCACTTAAAAAATTAGAAATGAGTTAAGATTTAAAAATAGAGTAAGAATATATGCTGATTTGGAATAGCAGCTGTAAAATCAATTTAATTGACTGAATTTTATCTTGAGTTAATTAGGGAATTGATTCATATAGGCAAGAATAGAAATTTCAGATCAAATAGAAACATTTAGAAATCCTATGAATCGATTCTAGAATCGATTTGAAATGCAACTTTTTTAGCTTGAATCGATTCAAAAACTAAGAAAAATCCTAGAAAAATTTAGAATCAATTCTAGATTCGATTCAGGGTTCAAAAATTAGTTTTTATATAAAGTTAAACCAGAATTTGCTGTTAATAATTTATACCTCAAATCTTTAAAATATATACATGTAAAACAAACTTAAGAAACTTCAATGCCTAAGTTAGATGTTGTAGTAAAAAAGAATCAAACATAACAGAAAAAAATATTAAGGCTAAAGAACATATATCGAACAATGTAAAATTGACTAACTTAAATAATTTTCTTCAGGGTTCATCATTCGAATTTCCCTTTTGATAAACACAAATCTCTTTTCATCTAAAGGCTTTATAAAAATATCAACCAATTGAAAATTTGTTTGAACAAAGTCAATTGAAATGTCTCCCTTTTGAACATGATCCTTTAAGAAATGGTGTTTAATTTAAATGTGCTTAATCCTAGAGTGCATTATAGGTTTTTTTGTATTGTTTATGGCACTTGTGTTATCACAAAGTATAGGAATTTTCTCAAATCTTAGTCCATAGTCTAAAAGCTATTGTTTCATCCAGAGAATCTGGGCACAACAACTTCCAACTACTATGTACTC
Source organism: Saraca asoca (assembly GCA_026873985.1). Classification (NCBI taxonomy): domain Eukaryota; kingdom Viridiplantae; phylum Streptophyta; class Magnoliopsida; order Fabales; family Fabaceae; genus Saraca; species Saraca asoca. Next base: position 11,374 of record JANHAO010019294.1, read on the forward strand.
TTCCTTAGCAATGGATAATGCAACACACTTTACTTTTTACATGACCAAGAGACTAGTGAATGGCCAATGAATTGACAAACCCTACTAGTACTCTTTCTATTTGTTTTACTCCCTACATAATCTGCATCAGAATATCCTAATAGACTACAAGTATCAAACCTGGGATACCAAAGTCCTAAATGTTTGGTTCCTACAAGGTATCTAAAAATCCTTTTAATTGCAAAAAGGTGTGACTCCTTTGGGTTAGTTTGATATCTTGCACAAACGCAAATGCTTAGCATAATATTAAGTCTACTTGTTGTTAAATATAACAAACTACCTATCATACCTCTAAATAGAGTAGGATCTACACTTTTACCATTCAAATCATGATCTAATTTTAAAGATGGACTCATAGGTGTGCTTATAGGTTTATACCTATCAAACTAAAATTTCTTTAACAGTTCAAGAGTATATTTAGTTTGGCATAAGAATATAACTTTGGCTGATTGTTTAATCTATAGGCTAAGGAAAAAGGTCAACTCCCCCATCATGGACATCTCAAATTCATTTTTCATTTGTAAAGCCAAAGACAATGTCATCTACATAGATTTGTACAAGCAGTATATATTTTACCCTTCTCTAATATAAAAAGTGTTGTATCAACATTCCCTCTTTTAAAGCCTTTCTGGATTAAAATCTTAATAAGTCTATCATACCAGGCTCTGGGAGCCTACTTCAGACCATATAAGGCTTTTTGAAGCTTAAGTACATAGTTTGGATTTTGGGGGTCTTTAAAACCTTAGGGATGTTGTACATAAATATCTTATAAAATATATTCATTTAGAAAAGTACTTTTAACATCCATCTGGTAAAGTTTGAAATTTCTTATACAAGAAAATGCCAACAACATTCTAATGGCTTCTAGCCTAGTATTGGTGCAAAAGTTTCATCAAAATCTATTCCTTCTTCTTGGTTATAGTCTTTTGCTACCAGCCTAGCTTTATTTCTTATTATCACCCCATTCTAATCTAGTTTATTTCTGAAAACCCAACGAGTCCCTATTACATAATGATGATTAGATATTAGTACAAGTGTCCAAACTTGGTTTCTTTCAAATTGGTTTAATTCTTCTTGCATAGACAAAATCCAATTATCATCTTATAAGGCCTCTTGAATGTTTTTAGGCTCAATTAGAGAAACAAAAGTAGAGTGACTGTAGAAATTTTTTAGTGGGTTACCCATTTTGTTGCATCTCCTATGTCAGATTTCTGGGATGGTTTCCCATGAATTTCCAAGTTTTTTTAGGAGAGCTAGGTGGTGTAATGCCCAAAATGATAGAGTCTTCCTCTTCTTCTTTTAGTTTTGTAGCATGTACCTTTGATTTTCCTTGCTGAATTTTTGAAGTTGAGTTGGAGGTCTACCAGTCTTGCTAATCTTCCTCTATACTTAATCTATGATCACTTAAAGCAAATTCATTAAAAACAACATGCACATATTCTTTTATCTTCAAGGTCCTTCTATTATATACCCTAATGGGCTTACTAGATGAAGAGTAGCCAATAAAAATTCCTTCATCAGACTTAGGATCAAATTTATCTAGATTATCCTTGTCATTATTATGTATATGGAACTTACAACCAAAGACATGGAAGTATGATATGTTAGGTTTTCTTCCAAAATATAATTCATAGGGTGTTTTTCTTATTTGGAGTTCTTAGTCTCTCTCTTTTTATCTTCCATACCACTCTCAACTTTTCTCTCATTTTTTTCTCAAGATCTCTTTTAATTTTCATTTGATCCTCATAAGCTTGCCATGGTGATAACGGTATAAGAGTGATAGTTTTGTTGTTAATTACAAAGGAATATCTATTCCAAAATCCATCATGTGTAACCCTCCTATCATATTGCCATGGTCTTCCCAGCAA
>JANHAO010019295.1:0-13269 GCA_026873985.1 Saraca asoca
CCTTTAAATTTAATCTAGACACCATGACAAATGGGAAAATGTTTTAGTACACAAAAATTTAACTATTATTATTTATTGTATTTTCGCAAATAAAATATTTTAATATCATGATTATATAAATGCTAAAATTAAAGAGGTAATTTTTAGTTGACACTGTTAGTAGTACAATAACATTTAATATTATTTATTAAGTTTTTTTTCCTAAGTGACTTATTACTTCTATTACAAAAAAAAAAGAGATAAGTTTTTCAAAAGATAATAAATAATAATCATGAGGTTATTCCAAAATAATGATTGTGTGGATGCACAATTTCTCTTTTAAATACCTAACGTTCCCGTTGGATCCTTGAAAGGTCTATATCCATAATCAGCACTAACTAAAATTTATGATTGGTGAGTAAATTTGATTGATTCAAGGCAATAAATAGACTCAATAAACTAAAAAAGTAGTTGGATTTTATTTTGAAATACCAAGATTGCTGATGTGTATCTTATAAGTGTAATATAACTAATATTTAGAATTCGAAAAATTTGCATTTGTTTGTCTTACTTAAGAAACTCCTCTCTATAACCAAGAAAAGTCGTGGGACAGGTCGGGAGAAAGCAAGCATATATTATCTAAACTTTCACGGCTGGACAACATGCAAATGGGTTTGAGTTTTACCAAGGTTGGTAAGCCATGATTTAGACGAACAAGCGCACCTATTTGTCTATGTTACACTTTGATATCTCCACGCATAACGCAAGTTGAGTTTTGCAAATCAAGCTTTAGCCATAGATATTTTATTTCGTGCATGGGTGGGGACATACCCAAAACAAAAAAAAGGTGAGTGAGTAAACTAATGATCCTTCTTCTGATTGGGATATAAAAATGTAGGTTCGGATAAGGTCTGAAGATGTGGGTTTGGTGAAACACAAATCCGTTTCCTCTCCCACAGTCCCACTTGAAACAGATGAATATATCCCATGGTTTGGTGGAAAATGAGTGCTGCGTTTGCCTCGCCCTTGATTTGAACATTTTTCATCTTTTTTTATTAATTGAAAATATCAAAACTTAACAACGGCCTTCTAGCACATGGTGGTGCTATAAGAATCATTAACTAAAACAAGCAAAGTTGCGGATTAAAAAAAAAGGAACAGCAGCCACCTAACCTAAGAGAAAATCTGTATCAGCGTGATTGGTGGTTCAGCAGAGTGATTGATTCATTTAATTATTACTAATTAATCGTTTGCATGCGTACATATTCACTACGCCATCTCATGACTTACCCAGACTTGAAACCCACCCCACAGGTTTCTTACAAATACGGAATGTCCATTTTGTCAGTTTACTTTAATTTTTACGTTGGGAGTAAAAAAAAGGCACAAGAGCTGTACTAATTTACCCTTGCAAAATGACGAAACCCATGGCAAAACAATTGTAACTCTGCGTGTATACCTTAACTTAAAATCTTGAAAAGTCAAACCAAATAATTTGCATAAATTTTTTATATATAATTACATAATTAATATATGATTATAAAATTTTTGGAATCTTTTCTTTTGAACTTTGCTATACATGTGTCACTCCTTGAGAGACTCACAAATACATATATGTAAGATTTGTGTGTCTGACTTTTTATTCATGACTGACAATTCAGGCACCCAGAACACGGAAACAGAAATCACAGCCATTAAGAAAGGTGAAGGTGGAAGGCTACTTAAAATATTTGACCTTATAGCCACTTAATAATATATATGGTTAACGACAATTCAAACAACATCAACTTCATAATGAGTATGAAAACAAATTCCATTGAAAGCAAGGAAACAAAGTGATAGGCATATACGTATATATAATATATTATATAATGTACGTAAGCTAAACAATCTAATAATAATTTGTCCTAACTTGTTAGAGGATTAGCTAGACAGGATAGATCATTTGCTCCACACCGATATTACAAATTTCCTTTTATTTATTTATTTATTTGAATTTCTTGTGTGGAAAGTTCACCCTTATCTAGAAGTCATCCATCCAAATCAGAATTGGGTCTCACGTCATCGGGTGGATGCTTGCTAATGTTTTTGCTGCCTTCTAATATTTTTGGTCTTCGTAGTCTGCGAATGTGACACAAGGTTTATTACAATTTTACATGCATTTGGACTTTTGGAGATTTAGCCATTTGTAACCATCAGTCAATGCACCCTTTGGACTGCTACAAGAGTCCCCCTGTCTATATGTGATGGGGCTCTTCTCCTTGGCACAAAATCAAGATTTTTTTTTTTTAAATTAATGATAAGACTTTGTGATTGACTAATTCAAATTAAATATATTTCATATATCATGACGAATGTTTATGCTATCGTTGCCATGTGTAGAAATAATAATTTTATTCACGTATCTATTTACCTATAAATATTTGTTCGTGATAGACAGATATAGGTATGAGAAAAAGTGTTCACGAACGGATATGAGTATGAAAATCATACCCATAATAGGTATGAGAAAATATCTATATTCAAATTCGTTTACCCATTTAAATAATTTTTTTATATAAATACTATTCAAAACTATGTTATTTTGAGTAGTATATGTAATAGTTTAAAAAAAAATAAAATAAAAATATTGGTTGAGGAACTGAAGTGAAATTTTAATATTTTTCTTTTGGGTCATAACATAATTTTATATTTTTAGTAATGATTTATTTGAAATTGATGAAAAGTTCATGTGATTAAACTGTAATTTAAAAATATATATTTTTTAATTCTAGCAGGTATACCTGTGGGTATACAATGTTTGTGGGTACAGGTAGGATATAGGTATGAGTATAAAATTTTCTAATAGATACGGATATAAATATTGATATACCTATCCGAACTCGACTCGTTGTCATTTTTACTCTTACGTGATACATAATCCTTCCTTTTTAACATCATTTCAGTAATAAGTAAAGCGTGTGTTGACTTAATTTAATATTAGAAAAGTAAAAAATTATAAAATATAAACATTTAATGTGATTTAATTTTTAGTTTATTTTATAAATGAAAATGAAACACAAATCCATTATGTTTATAAAAGAGAATACAAACATATATCAGTCCTTAAACTCACATTTTAAATATACTAAAAAATATCTTATAAGAAATATATTCTTCACTTTTAATAATATCACAAAAAAATAAAAACTAACTATGGGATTTCAAGTAACACCTATTAGAATTACAAAAAAATCAATTTTTTTATGTTCCTAATCGAAACTTGTACAATATAAATATTTATAAATCAAAATTTTTAAAAAGATTATATTTAACTTAATTTTAATATTAAATAATAGGATATATATAAATTAGAATTCTTATTTAATCAAAATTTAAATTTAAATAAGATGAAAATATAAATAAATAATTATTCTATTTCATAGAAATAGAATTTGTATTAAAATCTCAATTTTAATCAATGAGCAGAAGTTTACTTTTAGAGTTCAACGTGAACAATGTTGTCGAATTCCTTCATCAATCTATGATCTGCCAATGAATGAATAATATTTTATGAGCTATACAGATAAGTTTGTATTTTTACTCAAGTAGTACTGAATTTTGTCCCCACCTGCAAATGTCATGAGAGATAGTAGGAAATTAAATTTCCATTGATTCGTTAAACTCTGCCTGTTAATTTCCAACGTGGAATTCCTTAATGTACTAAAAAACTATGATTTAATTTACTTGTTGATCTATATAACATCTAAACATAATTATTTTTTTTGTTGTCTTTCGTAATAACATGTTTTCCTCCTTTGCTGTCAAATATAACTTTGTTTTTGGTGGAAAGGCAAGTTTCAGCTACAGACATTGCGCTGAACTGGACTAATGCGATGTACTGCTTAATGAACCCCACATCGACTGTGTATATAGCACGCTTGACACATCGATAAAGAGAGAGAGAGAGAGAGGGCTTGCCACCATTTGAATCATTCTATCAGAATGTACAAGTGATATAGATACTCAGAGGCACAATTACGACACTAATTGCTTCCACATGCATCCTCGGATCTGTAAACTTAGGAAGAAGCAAAAGCAAACTCAAAATTGTCTAGCGATGGAGCTACATTAACAAGTGTCCTTGGGCCAGAGAATTAATTGGATATTTCATTCTGATCACGTGTCTTCCTTCTATTCAATAAAAAGAATAATTATAACTTTTATATTTTTAAAATTAAAAAAATATAATTTTTAATATATATCTCATAAAATTAATATATAAATAATAAAAAAATTAATAATTATTTTTTATTAACTCAAATAAAAAGTACATATTATAATTGCATTTCTCGACTAACATACATAGAGGGAGATATACACACGTCCAAAACCTACCGAAAAATTATGCCAATGAATGCTCTCTGCCAAAGGATTTCCACATCGAGCGAAGCAACTTCTTCGATTGTCGTTCATAAGCATAAAACTAAGAAGCAAGGAAGTATTGCTCTCTTGATGGTGGGAACTATTCATGGGCCACTTTCTTTTATGACCCTTGGTGCAGGGAAGTATCCCCCCTCGATAAAGGGCATGAGATCATGCACAAGAATAATGGCCACCTAATTTGCTCCCTTACCCATATGGTAATATATGACATAGGGAGCCTAATCAAGTGACAACTTTTCTTACCTTGATTCATCCAACTAAAGTGTTAGCCAATAGGAAAATATTTAAATATATACAATTTATTTATTTATTTTTATAATAAAAGTGAATAATTTATTGAATTTACATACACAATAATCTTACTATTAAATTCAATATATAAAGAAGACAAAATCTTTCAAAGAACGTCAAATATTACTCAAGTCAAAAGTTCTTGACAATATAAATTATTCATGATAATTAGTAAAGAGAAATAGACATAATATATTAATAAGTTTAATCTTATAAATTTTATATTGAAACTCACAATATTTTATCTCTATCTTCTTTCATTTTTTTTTTTTTTGGGTCTAAATGTGAAAAGCGATACCACCATTAGTGTTTGTCTTATTAACTGCTACAATGAAGGCTGACTAAAAAAAGTTAGACATTTTAGAAGAAACAAACAGCTAAATGGGGTGCATGATGGAACCAAGGCGCTGTAGCGTTGCATTGCCGACAGATTCGAAGCCTTTTGCAGCACAGGAGAATACCACGTGAATATCAATCCAACAACAGAACCAATTATTGACATATATGTCTAACCATATCAAATATATTAGCGAAGAATCATGCTTAAGATTTTATATTTAGTTGAACCATCCTTTTATGATCACTAGACAACGACCTCTAGTGGCGCAAAAATATGTGCTTAATATATATTGCCCATTTTTTCGGCTAATTAAGTAGATGGGTAAATGAAACTGATAATATATTAGTGACCTGCTAGAAATTTGTACCTCCTTTTCTTAGTTGGTTTGAGATCATCTTGGATTCTGTAGTTTTATCATGAATGAAGTGATCAAATAGCGCAGATATGAAGTTTGCATACGCCACAAGCGAATATGCTTGCCTGCCCATTTCGTGGCCAAGAACCTAAAACTACCCAATGAAAACTCTATGAGTAGTTGACGATAACAACTCCCCCAAGAGACACTCTTTCTTATTTTCTAAAACAAGCGTTCTCTTTACTCGGCGTAATTTAATTTAGCTAACCCATCACTACGTAAATATTATTTCTGCTAATATAGCTCCAAAATATATAGTTCATCTATATGATCAATCCTTATATTGATTTTAGAAAATTATTTTCGAAAGAGTTTTCATTATTTAAAATTATTTATCTCATTTCTATGATTTGGATTTATATGCTTCATTAAAAAAACAAAAGTTAATAGAAATTTTAATCCTTATAATTTTATTAAATTTATAATTTAACTTATATAGTTTTATTTTATATAATTATATCTTAAAGTTTAAAATAATTTATAATTAAATCTTTATTATCAATTCGAATTAAATCCAAATAATATGATAATTTAAAATTTATTTGATATTTATTTTTTTAGTTCTTTTGTCATTTTCAATCAAAACTTAATATTTTGAATCCTTGTTAACATAAAAAATTCATTTTTATTTTTCTAAAAAAAATAATAAAAGTAATTTTTTTATATAATAATTAAAAGTTAATAAATAAATTTTCTTGAAATAAACATAATAAGTCAATAAAAGTAAAATATCATTATATAATTTAATGGATATATAGTACTCTATTAATTAAATTTAACATCAATTGATAATAAGGATTTAATTACAAATAATTTTAAAATTTAAGATATAATTATATAAAATAAAATTATAAATTTAATAAAACTACAAGAAGTAAAAACTCTGATAATCCAAAAATCAAAGTTCAAAAATTCAAATACTTCATAAAAAAAAATGCAAAATAGTTTCATATATTCAATCATAATGATGTAGAAATCTAGACTCAAGGTATCAAGAATAAGAATCAATAGAGTTTTCTCAGCATGAGTGGTGCAAAACCAACCAGGCTTCTTGACTGAAATAAATGGCTGTACTAGCTAGGTGGATAAAGGCATAGAAGGTAAAATGTCTAAGATATTATAAGTAGGTTTGAATAAATGAATTGGAAAACGAAGGTTGGGTAGCGTCTATACTCAACTTATTCTTTCCCATGAAAATTGCCCGGCGAACTGTTTTTGTGGGCTACTGCCGAATGCCAACTAGCTTTGTCTTTTCCCAGAGGAGACTATCACTGATGTGGAATGCAATATACAGATATAATACTGAAAGTTGCAGTGAGAAAGAAAACTCAAGTATATCATTATTCTTTAAAAATTTCTACAAAATAATATGAAAACAAAAAGTGATACATATGTGTGTGTGTGTTAAATGCATTGGAGATGTGGGTGGATTAGGCCCGTTTGGGAAACTGTTTTTTTATTTTTAAAAATAATTTTTTTATTTTCTTATTCTACAAAAATAAAAAAATCTGTTTGGCAACCTGTTTTCAAAAATTATTTTCTAAAAGTATAATTAAAAAATAATTTTCAGGAAATAGAAAAATAGTGTTTTCACTTGTTTTTGTATATAGTTGTTTTTAAATTTTTTTTCAAAAATAAGAAGAATAACTATTTTAATTAATGATAAAATTATAAATAATATTAAATATATTTTTTTCATCTTTAAAAATCAAGAAAACACCTGTTTTCAAAATTTACATCCAAACAAATTTTTTATTTTTTAGTTCTAGAAAAATAATTTTTAGAAACAGTTTTTGAAAAATTATTTTCAAAAACAATAAAACAAAAACACCTGAAAACACTTCCAAACATGCCCTTAGATATCCCCACGGCTTCGCCTTAACTACTTCAAGTTATTTCCCTTGTAATTTTTATACATCTCTCGGACGGTAACAAGTTGAGCAAATGGTTTGTAACTCAAGTTGACCTTTTAATTTGATAAATTGAGTTGAGGAGAAATAAAGTATTCTTTTATATTTGAGTCAAACTTAATCTATTAAATATTTAGCTTATTTATATCATGTTGTCAGAAAAATGAAGATCAAATGATAAAGATTTACTTAGGGTACTGCTCCTGGATATGGAATTTACCTTAAAGTTTTATTTTCTCTTTTGACCAATTCATAATCCCAACTAAAAAAAGAAAAAAAAAATCTAGGGCACTTCTCCTCTCATGCTCTTTGCTTGCTCTCCCAATTTTTCTAAATTGTTAAAATGTGCACAAAATATTTCATTGTTACAATTAGTTTAAATTTAATTAGTTGAATTAAGCAACTCATAAATTAATTAGAGTTAAGTTGGAATTAAATAAATTAATTTAAATTGAATTTGAGTCAAATCATGAGCTAAACAAATTTAAATCAAGTAAAATCTAAATTTAGATAAGTTCGGCACAAACTCAGTTCAGATCTATGTCAACCCATTTGTCGGCTTTTTTTTGTTTTATTGAATAAAATATATTAAGGTATTTACCCAACGAAGGTTTATCATATCAAATATTTTAAGGATATTTCTTGTAAAAAAAAAACCACTATTAGAAATAGTAAACATTAAATTGTTACAAAAAAAAAAAATAAAATGCTTATTGAAAAAATAAATAACAATTATATATAGACATCAAACTCTGAATGTTTGTTTAATTTATTTTTTATACTAATTTTACATGTACAGTAGGAAAAAAAGGGAAAAAGTATTGAACATTAGATTATCACTCAAGAAGATAAAAGAAAATTATAACACTAGGCCAATGGATGACCAAAAATAGTGTACACAAGGCCCATATTCAATACTAGCGCCTGGGCCTGGAGCTGGGTTTCGTATTCAACTCTAGTATAACTCGTCTGGTATTCACTTCCGACCCGTACAAAATTTTAGTTTTCCCCCATCCGGGAAGTTGCTGGCCCAAAAAATAAGAAAGGTTGTCAAGAAGCAGAGAATCTACTGTTTGGCAGCCTGTTTTTTTTTTTTTTTTTTTTTTTAAGAAAACAGGTTTTTTATTTTTCTATAAAAATAAAAAAAATCTGTTTAATCAATTGTTTTAAAAAGTTATTTTAAAAAAATTATTTTATAAATGTGTAATTGAAAAAACAATTTTAAAAAAATACCATTTAGATATATTTTTATTTTTGTGTAAAATTATTTTTAAATTTTTTAAAAAATAAAAAGAATACATATTTTTATTAATGATAAATTTGTAAATAATATTAAATATATTTTATTTTTTTAAAAAATAAGAAAAATATTTATTCTTAAAATTTATATCCAAATAAATTTTTTATTCCTTTATTCTAAAAAAATAATTTTAAAAATTATTTTTTTAAAAATAATAAAAAAAACACTTAAAAACATTTACAAGAAGCCTGCACTTCGGACTTTCGGAGTCGTAAGCGACAGTAAGACATAGTAAACTGAAGGCTTTTAACAACGTCGGAGGTATCAATGCATTAGTATTGATTCTAGTTTAGATATAGCAGAGCACTTAGAGCTGATCCGATAGCCCCCAGTTCATGTTAAAGAGCAAAAGCAGTAGCCACACACACACAAAAAAAAAAAGTAACAGCCATTCCGCGGAAGTAATTCAGCTCTTGGGTCTCCAGATCCACAAGAAAGCGTTATTTGACATCACGCTAGAGCCTCAGAGCACGTAGACAGAGAAAGCAGGGACATGGAGGTCCAACTCAAAGAGATTCAAGCTGATCTCGCATCTCTCAAGCAGTCGCTCCCTGATCCATCTCATCATGCTTTGCTTGCTAAGGTATTCCGCAACATTCGAGCATCATATCTCTATTTCAGTTTTAATTTGGATCAGACACTGATTTGGGAACTCTGAAATTGACATTGTAGCCTCCGGTTGGATTTTTTAGTTATAGCTGAAACTCAAAGTGAGAATTTCAAGCTCTGCATTAGTTTGCGATTGCATGCAATTTGATTTAAAGTTAATGTTATTTTGGTGATGGAATTGCAATTTGTTAAGGAATGATGTATGTAGAAGTGAAAGATTGATCATCGTCCTTCTTTCTTTTGGTTATAGGCAGTATCCTTATGTTTGTTTGCTAAAAAATTGAGGCCAGAAACTGTGATCGGTTCACTTTTTAGTTTTATCGATTCCATAACAATGTTCGTTTAAAATAGTTGGAGGTTCATTTTATGATTGTTTTTGAATTCTGCAAACATTGAATTTGGTAATTGAAAACTTAGCTAATAGTGGTGCCATTGGACTCCTGTATTTGACAGTTGCAGATTTTTCATTTTCATTTTCCTGTACACGTTCGCTTGACCTTGGCTTTGATTTGTATCTTATGTTTTGAAGCTTCAAGCTCGTGTTGAGCATCTCAGTAGTCTTGCAAAGTCTGCACCTGTTCGACGTTCCAAAGTCAAGGTATGTGCCTGGCATATTCCTTTAATTGTTAGTCATCGATGCATTTCAGTGGTTAAGTTTAATTGATTTCTCCTCTAATTATTTTATTTCCAGGATATGAGTGCTGAGGTTGTTGATAGCAATCCATACAGTCGGCTGATGGCACTTCAGCGAATGGGTATTGTGGAGAACTATGAAAGAATACGGGATTTCTCAGTTGCCATAGTTGTCTGTATTAATCTCCTCAGCTGTTTCCTTGTTTACTGTGAACTTCTCATGTAAATTTTAAGAATAGAACATTGAATTTTCAAGAGGGTGATAGAGCAAAAAAAAAAACGAAAAAAAAATTTGTGACCAAGAGTCTCTTTCACCTAAGTAGGATAGTCTATAAAAGATGTAGATCTTTTATTTGGTCATCCTTCCCTTTTTTAATAGATAAACAGAAGTTATTGAACAAGTGTTCCAGTATATTTTTAATTTTGCTAAATATCCTCCCTTCTCCCTCCTGCCCAAATATAACTCCACGCAAGATAGAGCTTGCCTGCTGGCTAATGGTTTTCCTTATTTAGTTTAACTTTCTTGACTAGGAAGACAAGCAATAGGCCATTGATGTATGCATACCTAGAACTGAGAGGAGAATGATGCTAAATTTATATGGTAACAAATTCTGAATTTTGTTCATTTTTACTGTTATAGGGAATAGGTGGCGTAGGAAGTGTTGCAGCCGAAATGTTAACAAGATGTGGTGTAGGTCGACTTTTGTTGTATGATTATGACAAAGTGGAGCTTGCCAACATGAATAGGCTGTTCTTTCGACCAGATCAGGTGGGTATTCAGATCTTGATTTTCATCTGTTCAGAATTAATTTCTGATATATTTCCCATTCTCAGACATTTTTTTTATTGTCAAGTGGTAATCTGATAAATGATATTTTGATATCAAACATAAATCTTTTTGTTATTGTCACATTGGTGCTGTGATGATACCAAAGATAATTATATTCCTCACATATGTAAACTTCAAAAAGTTAATTAAGTTAAATCACACCATAAATTTATGTTGTGTTTTTCACTTCAAGGTTGGCATGACAAAGACAGATGCAGCTGTACAGACTCTTTCAGATATAAACCCTGATGTTGTGCTTGAGGTGAGTATTTCCCTGTATTTGTAGCTTCTTGGGCTTGTTTCATATATTGAGTTATTATTAATTGTTACATATATTGAGCTATTACTAAGACGTGTGCACTTTTGATTATTAGTGTCTCGGTGATAGTCCTTCCCTTCTGATAACTTCCCTATTCTTGTTATTTAGAGCTACACACTGAACATCACAACAGTTGAAGGTTTTGAAACATTTTTGTCAAGTTTGAAAAATAAGTCATTTTGCCCTAGTAAACAAGGTAGTGGCGTGGACCTTGTCTTAAGCTGTGTGGATAATTATGAAGCAAGAATGGGCGTTAACCAGGTATTAATAATTAACATATAAATAGAATTGACGAATTCTTTCTTTTTGGTTTTGCTTTGAGTTTCATGTCTTTCTGACTTCATAAACACTATGCAGGCTTGCAATGAACTGAGTCAAACATGGATGGAATCAGGTGAGCAAAATAAATTCTAAATCTCTATCTTAACTTGTATCGATGGAACTCTTCCATTTTTTTTCCATTGTGGTGGAGAAAATAAACTTATAAAATCAGCTTTATCATCTCTATTTCTATGTGTGGAATAGTTATACAAAAAAGAAAAATATAATTTACTTTGACATTTAGTAATTGGCATGCTTCTGGTAAACATATGGAAGATTTAATTATCTTGTCTTTGACATTGTTACCTTGTGCTCTAAAAAATTATCCAGACCCTTATAAGTAAATGGATCTGTGTACAGCAGTTTGATCTATGTTTTGTCGCATTATTAGCATGTAATTTAATCTGTGCAGTTACCATATAGGATATTTGGTGAGTGCCTTTTGTCATCAAGATTTTTTTTTTTTAAATTCATTATGGTAAATTTGCATATTTAGATATATGAACAGTGGTCTTGTGTCAAAATTTAAAAGAAAGGGAAAAATTTCGACAGGTGTTTCTGAAGATGCTGTGTCTGGTCATATTCAGTTACTCATTCCTGGAGAAACTGCTTGTTTTGCATGTGCTCCTCCTCTGGTATGTCTGCCTTTTATTTGAATTTTATTATCCACAATTTACAATTTATGAACATAAAATAATAAGTTGGCTGAATATAGTGTGATATAAAGCTTTAGAAGTCATTCTATAGCCCCCTTTAAGATGTGGTTTGGTGCTTGGCAACTAAACACCAAACATGCATTGCTTCTGTTGATATATAGTACTCTGTAGACCTTTGTTATTGAGAAAGAGAGAACAAAAGAGGAGAGTGTACAAGCCATAACCCCTAAACTAGGTTAGGCACAACGGATATATTTATATCTAATAATTTACAGTAGTAAAATAAAGTCCTATTATAATAAGGAATCTTAACAAAATAAGAAAAAGAATAGAAACTAGGGAACTAATAATCAAGCCCAATAAGAGGCCTTTCTTAACACTCCGTCTCAAGCTGAAGCATAGATATCAATCATGCCCAGCTTGTTACAAATATAAGTAACCTATTCTCAGGTAATGATTTAGTAAACACATCAGCCAAGTGCTTCCCAGTTTTAACATGCTTGAGAGAAATTAATCTATGCTGCAATTTTTCTCCAGTAAAATGACAATCCAACTCTATGTGTTTGGTATGCTCATTCAACACTGGATTTTTTACAATATGTATAACAACTTGGTTGCTACACCATAGCTGCATGGGGCTTGAACTTTGAACTCCAATTTTCTCAAGAAGATGATAAACCCACACAGGTTTGCATGCAGCTTGTGCCATGTCTCTGTATTCAGATTTTGCACTAGACCAAGCCACAACACTTTGTTTCTTACTCTTCCAGGAGATTAGGTTCCCTCCAACAAAAATACAGAAGCCAGTAGTAGATTTTTTATCAATTGGAGAGCCCGCCCAATCTGCATCATAAAATCCTTCCACCCAGCAATGTCTATGATCTTTATAAAGAACCACATCCAGGTGTACCTTTAAGATACTTTAGAAGATGTAGAATAGCATCCCAATGAGTACTTTTGGGTGAGGACATAAATTGACCAACTATGCTTGCAAAAAAGGCAATATCTAGCTGTTACTGTAAGGTAGTTAAGTTTGCCTACTATTCTTTTGTATCTCTCAGGATCTGCCAACAACTCTCCATCGTTGGCTGTCAATTTTACATTTGGAACCATTAGAGCTTCTCAAGGCTTTGTTACCATCAAACCAGTCTCTTCTAGTAAGTCAAGAACATACTTCCTCTGAGACAGAAAAATTCCTTTCTTGCTTCTCAATACTTCAATCCCTAGAAAGTATTTGAGAAC
>JANHAO010019296.1:0-13278 GCA_026873985.1 Saraca asoca
CTTCCTACAATTGATCATTAATCAATAATCATATAGTCATCCAAACTAAATGAATCCATTCAATTCAGAAAACTTAGTAAAAACATAGAGGAAAGGAGAAGAAATGACAAACAATTGAATACAGAATGGAATATCAAGATCTCAACATAAATCTTCAAGTCTGCCAACCCTTAGACTGATTACAAACTTAGCCTTTCATGAAAAGCAGAAAAGCTACAAAGAAAAGAAAAGAAAAACATCCTACACTACCGCTACTAGAACTTCTCTCTAAAATTACTTGCCAAAATTGAACTAAAAACTCTAAGCTAAAATGACTTTGCCTGGGAAGAGAGAAGCTAGTTGCATGGTTGGTGAGTAGGTAATCATGATGGTTGTGTCTGGTTACTTACTGCCACTCTTCTTACATGTAGTGTGCTATTGTAGGTTGCATTCTCTAGTTTTTCAGGTGCCTTAATGACTTCCAGATGGTTAAGTGTGAGCTAGTGCAAAGGATGGTTCATTGGACTCAAGTTGCATGCCAATTGGGGCCTAAAAATCCAATTCTATAGAGACCCAATTCATCAACATTCTATCTCTGATTTGCAGCTCCATTTGCAAGCCCAAATTGATGGATTCAGATTTGGAAGTCTGCATGAAAGTTGTATCATTGTGTCTTAGCTTCCATTTGGGCTTAGTTTGACCTCATTTGGACTTGTAAAGCTCCAGATATTGCCTAATTAGTGTTCAGAGGTCAGGCTGCCCGAGACAGGCTAAGGCAGCATTCTAGTTTTGAATTTAACTCCAAATTCAGATTGCCAATTGTGAGATTCAACCTTGGAGGTCTTCATGAAGTTTGTAGAGATATGTCTTAGATTTCCTACAAGATAAGAATCATATTAATTTGACAAGTGTAGCTTGAGTTGTGACTAGAATATAGAAACTACTCAAAATGACCAAATAATACAATATTTCAACAATGATTCCAATTGACACAAAATCATAAATATGCACTAACATAGCTGCAAGTAAGCCATTTTGGACTTTAAAAAGCTTAATGAGAGGGCAATTAAATGAATGAAATATTTTATTATTAAAGACAAGGTGAACAACTCCACTCAAATTAAAAAGATGAGTGAGGATAGTCAGAAGGTTGACTCTAACATCCAGTTTGCAAAGAAGGTGAGAACCTAACGACCTCAACATCAAGGTCATCATGAAAGCTACATCATTTTATCTGACACCTAAGATAGGATCTTTGCCATAAAAAGAAATAGGGAAGATTTTGGGAAACCTAAGCACTTAAGGGCCCCTAGTAAGTTTAGAGACATGAGCAGGTTCTGTGTCTATCATAACAAGGTTGGGCACAGCACCTCGGAATGTTAGGCACCCAAAGATGCCATAGAGGACCTCATCAAGAGAGGTCACTTGCAAGATTATGTAGTCCAACCCTCCGAACAGCAACCTCGGCACCCCTAATGGATTGTTGATTGTGAACAAGGCCCCTCAGTTATAACCATATTTTGATGTTGTAATATTGCTTTGAAATAAGTAAAAATGCTTCAAATCTTTCTGTCTGATAATCTCCAGCAAAATGTTACACAAGAAGAAAGTTATTCTATATTGATAAAGTCAAACTTGACATCATTGCCAGCTTTTCAGCTGAGGCACCTCGTGTGCTAAATTCATTGCTAGCTCGTCAGCTAAAGCATAAAGGCACTAAAATAAACTCATTTCCAGCAAAAGCTATAAGCTTGCTAAGGCGTAGAGGTACTAAAATAAACTCATTACCTACCTGAGCAACAAGATTACTAGCAGAGTCATTCATTTCTTGCCTGAGCAACAAGATTGCTATGGAACTGAATAATGAGATTGCTATGGAATTAAGCAACAAGACTGCTGTGGAATTGAGCAATGAGATAATTGCTCCACTAAGCAGCAAGATTGCTGTGAGACTGAGCAACGAGATTGTTGTTCCACTAAGTAATGAGATCGCTATGAAACTAAGCAACGAGATTGCTATTCTACTAAGCAACAAGATTGCTGGCAAGGGCAAACTCATACTACCCACTAAGCAACAAGATTGCTATGGTGTAGCCCGTGAGGCACAGCTCTCATGTGACTTATTACTCATAACTCTTATGCAACATATTGCTCTCAACTCTCATGCAACCTACTACTCACAACTTGCATGCGACTTACTACTAAGCACAGCTCTTATGCGACCCACTTATACACTACTTATTACCAAATGAGACACTCTGATGCTTAGATTCATTACTAACCAAAAAATACAAACGATTGGTTATCTAAACATTTCATTTAATCGTGATTCACAGGAATTTATGTTATCATTTGTGATATGTAGAATATCTAACACAACATTCAAGAATCATGAAGAAAAGTTCATTCATAAAAAGCCTCACTTAATGAGGTAAATTTACATCAAAAGATTCAAAGTACAAATCAGAGTAAGCCTATGGTTATCATATTTTAAAAAGAAGACTGGCTTCTAAGAGTTGAACTTCAACTAGCTGGAGGACCGACAAGCATGCTAGCTCCTTGATCTTCTTCTTGTTGTCCTCCTCAGCTAAAAAAGCTCCTTCTCAATTGCTTTACTCCTAGCATTGAGAATTCAAAAAAAGCAAAACAGCACAGTAGAAAAGGCCTAATCTCACGGCATAATTGTGAGAAAATAATCTAAGATATGTGCAAGATCTCCTAGAATCCTCAAAGAAAAATTGCCCATAAAGACTTTCTATGCAGCAAGACATATATGCCTCACCAAAAAGCTAGACCATTAGAAATATGGGGGGCCTTAGCTAAGGCACCCATTAGGTCACTCAGTGAAGAAGGAAGAAGGATTTCCTATGTCTTAAATAAACTAATCTAACCTCACTAAAGAGTCTAGAAGATATCTAGCTAATCTTAATTAAATGGCTTGGAAGAAAACAAGGCTGCCATGCCAATAGCTATAAAACATGTATAATAAGAAGTATGGCTTGGAATAGATGAAACAATAGACTAAACATAAAGACTTTAACTGCATGGCAATCCACAAATAAAGATTTTGCTAGCAAACTACAACTCTCAGGCTTGCAAAGTGGACTGAGAGGTAGGGGCTAATGTTATGGATATTTTTCGATACTATGAAAAATAGGCTGGCAAAGGCCCAATAAGAGACTAGTCCAACCATAAAAAGCCCAACCTCCCCAAAAGCTAAGATCGGTCAAGGGCACCAAATCGCCAACTATAAGCTTAGAGCACAGAGTAAGGCAGAATCCCTAGCTCGCTAAGAAATGAGCCTGGGCTTGTATAGCTAACAATTCGTCCTACATGAGCTTGCATCACCAAATATAAGCTCGATATTGCTGATCAAAGACTAGTAACGACCCTGCAACAGGAGTCCTAGCTCACAAGACATGGCATCTCACCTAACTAAAAGCTCGTTGTGGGTGAACCTGAAGCAAGCACCCTCTTAGACCTAACTTGTGGGGCTAATCTACAAGAAGCAGTTTACAAGGCCCATGCACAGAAAGCAGTTGCAGTAGCCAATTTACAGAAGCCATACTTGTCAAATACATTTATTATTTGATGTAACAGATTTACAACTTAATAAATTATATTTGTAACCTCTCAGCCTTTATAAATAGGAGGGCGAGATCATTATAAGAGGGCTCGAAATACATACTATAACTCTGCCAAATTTTTCATAAAAATAAAATCATCCATGGACATAGGAATCCAAACATAAGATTTTAGCCGAACCACTTTAAAATCTCTAGTGCTTATCTTGTTCTTCCTCCTTCTTCTTGCTTTTACTGGTTTCCTTGCTTTTTCTATAACCAGATTATAGATTGGGGATATAAGAACTATTCAGGTTAATTGGGATTTGGCTATACTAAATTTCACTATCAATAACAAACTTGTTAATGGATTGTATATTCTAAAGTTAAGACAAGAGATCTTAACTATCACAAATGAGAAACCAAATTTAATGAATCCATCAATCTTGTTATGGGTAAAAATCAGCTTTGAAGAATAAGTCAGCACGAGCTCAGCAGAAGCTAAGTTACCCAGCTCGCTGAAGACGCCCAGCAGACACTACTTCACTCATCACTAAAAGGCGACATGATGAGGTCACTATAAGACCAGCTCGCTAAGCGACCAGCCATCCTGCTCGAGCTCACTATACTACAGAGACAGTACCGAGCTCACTAAGTGATCTGCCATAGCGATCTCGAGCTGAGAGTCCCAATTCGAGTGAATGGACATCTTGCTCAAACGAAGTGAGATTAAGTGTTAGACACAAATATGCCAACTTGCAACCGACAAGAGGGGCCTACCCCATAGAAAGCAGCCTGTAATAGTCAGATTGCAGAAGTCTTACTATCTTTTACATTTATTTCTTGATGTAACAGAACTATAGCTTGTAATCATTATATGTAACCCTTCCTTCCTCTATAAATAGGAACTCATTATTAGAAGAGGGGGAGGCCAAAAAAATATATAAGCTAAAGCTCTGTAAAAATCTTTTTTTCCCATATTAATAAAAGCTCCATCGTGGACATAGAGTTCGGTACCGCCCGGATTTGGCCAAACCACGTTAAAGATTGTGTATCCCGTCACCTTTCTCCCTCTTCACCATCTTCATCGTCCTCCTGACTGCACATCTTTCAAACAAGAAAATAGCTTGGGGTTCAAGAACCACACACCCATTGACAGGAATTTGGCATAACCAAATTTCGTCGTCAATATTTTGACACTAGAAAGAGGGCCCATCTATTTTTTGCATCCATTTTTCTGGAACATTCATCTCTGCAATAGTAATGGTAAGAGGAAGGACCACTCAGAGTTCAGTAGCTCCAGTCTTTCAACCAGTGGATGCTCTCATTGTGGGGGCTCATCAGCATTCTACTGCTGTCCCCAGAACTAAAGAGGCACAAACGTCTGGCCAACCCCATTCAACACTCAAAAATACGGTAAGAGAGTTAGCTGAAACTATTAAAGCATTGGCATAGGCACAAGCCCAGGGTGCTCAAAGACAAGAAGAAATTATGACACAACTCCAACAGCTCCGTCGAGAAGCTCAGAAGGAAACTCATGAAGATCGTGATAGCTAGTGACTGGGGGGCTGGCAATGAGCTCTACCCCTCAGCCTGAAATGCAGAACTTGATAATGGAGGAAGTCCTCGAAAGGCTTAAATGGCTAGAAGAGCACCTGCGGTCTCAAAGTAACTAACCTCGCTATGAAGAGAACTCACCTTTTTTCTGTGGAGATCGAAATGTAGCCTCTCCTATAGAAACTCAAAGTGCCCACGATCTTGCCGTATGATAGGAATAGCGACCTAAGTGACCACCTGGGCACGTTCAATATCCAGATGGATCTTCAAACAACTGACCCTTTAGTGAAATGTCGTGCCTTCCCAGTCATATTAGGAAGAATACCTCAGGCATGGTTTAGAAACCTCCTAGCTCATAATGTCAGCAGTTGGGAAGAGTGCCAAAGGAAATTTGTTGATCAATACCAGGCATTAAAGAGGCAGCTTGCACCTCCCTATCACCTCTCAATGATCTTTCAACGTAAGAACGAGTCACTAAAAGACTACATAGTCAAATTTAGGCACAAGGCCAACTTTGTGAAAAACCCTTCAGAGGAAAGCATTCTAACAGTAATTTCAGTTAGACTCTGTAAAGATAGAAAGTTGTACAAAAGCCTCTGCAAGTTCCCAGCTTGAGATCTCACTGAATTTTATGAGCGAGCTACTAAATAAATAAGATAGGAAAAAACTTTCAGAGTTGAAGAGCCTAAGCAAAAAATGGACACTAGTGGTCCTACTGTGAGCAAAAAAAGGGGTGATGAAAGTCGCAGTCACGACCCCAGTTCTTAGCTCGTGAAAAAGACAAGACCTCATTGACTTGGAGGCTGCTTCAAAAACTATAGCACCTTGTCAGACATGCAAGATAGAATTTATGCCACAGAAAGGCATATTGAGGATTTCGAGAGGCCCAGGCCAATAAGAGCTCCCTCTAAGTCCAGGGATCCAAGCAGATTTTGTGCTTATTATAATGAGGTCAAACACACCACCTCGAAATGTTGGGCACTAAAAGATGCCATAGAAGACCTCATCAGGAGGGGCAGGTTACGGGATTATGTAGTGAGGCTGCCAGAACAGCAAGCTCAGCAAGCCCAGCAAGTCATGGGTCGAGAGCCAGAACCTTCCATCGAAACCATATTCTAATCCTGTAACATTCTCATAAACTTTACTACGATTTTGAAATCTCTATATGAATTGTCCAGCGAGATGCTGCTTGAAAGGAACCACTCTACATTGAACCTATGAAACTTACAGCTGATTGGCCAAAACTTAGAAATATTATCCAGCTAACGACAAGCCTTCGCCTTACCATACAAACACAATCAAAAACAAACCTTGTCCGAGGGTGAAACGGCCTAGAGCCTATCTCGTATCCGAGGGTAAGATGGCCTTTGAGCCAACCTCATGTCCGAAGGTGAGACAACCTTTAAGCTTACCTTGCGTCCAAGGGTGAGACGGCCCAGAGCCTACCTCGCAAAACAAAAACAAAATAAAACTCGTCCGATGGTGAGATGACCTAGAGCCTACCTCGTGTCCGAGGGTGAGATAGCCCCAGAGCCTACCTTGTGTCCGAAGGTGAGACAGCCTAAAGCCTACCTCGCGACAATGCAAATGAAAACAAAAATAAAACTGAGGGTGAGATGGCCCCAGAGCCTAACTTGCAACAAAAACATAACCAAAAATGACAACGATACATTCAAACCCAATGATTGGCTACAAGCTCGCCATATCACAAGGATGCTGAAATAAACTTATTGCAGCTCTCATGCAACTAAGTATCTGCAGCTAGCATACGGGTAAAAAATCACAGCTCACATACAATCTCTTATCAGGCGCAGCTTGCATGTGATCTGATTGTTGCCCATCATGAATCAGAAAGAGTCAAACAACAAGGATAGTAAGGAATTGAAAGCATAGCCAATTGGTTAGAAAAATATTTCATTAATCATTAGAAATGTACAAACAGTGGAGCACAAAGCATCCGATACAACATTCAGAAGCTTCATAGAAGAGCTCATACATTAAAAGGTTGCATCCAATGGGATAAAATTACATCAGAAGAAGAAGAAATACAGAAAAGGCAAAAAGCCTGAAAGCCTAATACTACCACTCTGGCAAGAAAGTGAAAAGCCGGCTATAGGGAGGCAAACTCCCACCAGCAGGAAGACTAACAACTCCACTTCTATAGTCTTCCCATACCCGACTGGCAATTCTTACTGGACCAGACCCCATGCTATTTAAAAAGGCACCCAGAGCCCAACCAGTGAGGTTGGATTCTATGCTAGAACCCAGGGGAAGTGATCTAAGATCTACATAAGACTCCCCGAAAGCCCACAAGATGAACCCAGCGAGGAAGCCACATGCAACAGGCTATCCATGCCTCCAAACATTCTGCAACAGAACATCCATACCTCAAAAAGCTTCACTGGAAGCCAAGTTACTAAAAACACAAGGGGTTCGATAGACTCCTCCATTGAACTCTTCTGAGCAAAAAGAAAGAAGACCCTCAGGGTATAAAAAGATCAACTCGATCCACCAAAAAATTGAGAAGATATCTGGCTAATCTTAATCTGATAACCCAAAACAAGTGACAACGTCACGCCAAAGGTCAAAAACTGTGAACAGAAGAAAGCATGGTCAGAAGCAGAATGAAAAGATAGAAAAGAAAATTGAAATGACAATTCAGGCATGCAAGGACTTTGACTACAAATAAAGCCTCAAAAAAATTGTAACTCCTAGTCTACAAAGTAAATTGAGAGTTAGGGGGCTTATGTTATGGGTAAAAATTGGCTTCGAAGAATAAGTCAGCACGAGCCTAGCAGAAGCTAAGTTACTCAGCTCACTGAAAATGCCCAGCAGACACTACCTCGCTCATCGCTAGAAGGTGACATGATGAGGTCACTATAAGATTAGCTCGCTAAGTGACCGGCCATCCTACTCGACTTCGTTATACTACCGAGACAGTATCGAGCTTGCTAAGTGACATGCCACAGCGATCCCAAGCTGAGAGTCCCAGTTTGGGTGAACGGACATCTCGCTCAAACGAAGCAGGATTAAGTGTTAGACACACATATGCCAGCTTGCAATCAACAAAAGGGGCCCATCCCATAGAAAGTAGCTTACAACAGCCGGATTACAAGAATCTTACTGCTTTTACATTTATTTCTTGATGTAATAGAACTGTAGCTTGTAATCATTATATGTAACCCTTCATTCCTCTATAAATAGGAACTCATTGTTAGAAGAGGGGGAGGCCGAAAAAACGTGTAAGCTAAAGCTCTGTAAAAATCTAAAAATCTTTTTTTCCATATTAATAAAAGCTCTATCGTGGACGTAAGGTCTGGTACCGCCCGAATTTGGCCGAACCACGTTAAAGATTGTGCATCCCATCACCTTTCTTCCTCTTCACCATCTTCATCATCCTCCTGACTGCACATCTTTCAAACCAGAAAATAGCTTGGGGTTTAAGAACCACACACCCATTGATAGGAATTTGACATAACCAAATTTCACTGTCAACAAATCTATTCTATCTTTATCATTGTAGACTTGGTCATATTAATGAAATTAGAATTAAAAAGTTACATAAATATGGATACTTGGATCCATTTCTTATAAATCATATGAAACTTGTGAATCATGTCTCATTGTAAAAATGACTAAGACCTTTATTTGAAAGGGTAAACCTACTAAACAATTGATGTAATTGATACACAGTGATATATACGGTCTGATGACTACTTTAGCAAGAGCTGAATTTTCCTATTTCATCACCTTTACCGATAGCTGTTATAAGTATAGGTATGTGTATTTGATGAAATACAAGTTTGTTGAAAGGTTCAAAGAATTTAAAACTAACGTAAAGAAACAAATTGAAAAAAGTATCAAGACACTTAGATCCGATCGAGGTGGAGAATACTTAAGGTAGGAATTCATGGATTATTTAAAACAGTTTAGGATTCTGTCGTAATGGACTCTACCTGCAACTCCACAAATAAATGGTATTTCAAAAAGAAGAAACTGTAACTTACTTGACATGGTACTTTCCATGATAAACTTTGCAACGTTATCGATCTTTTTCTAAGGATATAGTTTAAAAATTGTTGCAATCATCCTTAATCATGTCTTATCAAAGTCTATTGATAAGATATCATATGAGCTATGATTTGGGAAAAAGCCAAATCTTTCACATATGAAGATTTGGGGTTGTTCTACTTATGTGAAGTTGATCATCGTAGACAAGTTAGGATTTAAGAGTGATAATGCTTATTTGTAGGATACCCTAAGGAAACAAATGGGTTACTACTTTTATCACTCTATTAAGCAAAATGTCTTTGTCTCAATGAATGTTGCCTTCTTAGAAAAGGAGTTTATCCTTGAAATGGTTAGTGGGAGTAAAGTAGACATTGAAGAAGTTCAAAAACCATAAAATAACATAGATCACACAGTTGAGAATAAGCCTGATCAAGTCTCTCAAAGAGTTAAGATAAGTAATCAAGTTTAAAGTATACTTTTACTCCAGAGATCTAGTAGGGAACATCAAGAACTTGAAAGATATGATTTTCTCCTAACATAAGAGAATGACAATGAACTTACTAGTTACCAAAAAGCATATCGATTCATTAAAGTGGAGAGAAGCCATGAAATCTAAAATGGATTCAGTGCATGAAAACTAAGTGTGGTACTTGGTTTCTACACCTGAAAGAATAAAACCTATTGAGTGTAAGTGGATTTTTAAGAGAAAGATAAATGTCGATGGCAAAGTACAAATTTACAAGGTTAGGTTGATGACAAAAGGTTATAGACAAGTATAAGGTATTAACTATGAGAAAACCTTTTCGTCAGTTGTCACGTTGAAGCCCATTAGGATTCTACTGGCAATAGCTATATATTATGACTGTGAGATTTAGGAAATGAGTATCGAAATAGTTTTCCTTAATAGAAACCTGAAAGTGGATGTATATGTGATACAACCTGGGGATTTTATCTTTAAGACTGAACCCCACAAAGTATGCAAGCTATAAAGGTCTATATATAGACTAAAGCAAGTTTCACGGAGTTTAAACATTTATTTCAATGAAGCAATCAAATCATTTAACTTCATCAAGAACATTGATGAACCATGTGTGTACAAGAAGGTTAGTAAGAGTACAATCATTTTTGTTGTTGTTATATTTAGATGACAAATGACATTCTCATGTTACAATCTGTGTCAAGTTATGGGTGTCTAAAACATTTTTCATGAAGAATTTAGGAGAAGCAAGCTACATTATGGGTATGAAGATCTATAGAACTAGATTGTTTGGTCTCTCTTAATCCACATACATAGATAAAGTGCTAAAAAAGTTTAATATGAATAGGTTTAAGAAAGAATTCTTACCCATGTTTGATCGTATTCATTTTTCTGAGAAACAGTGTCTTAAAATGAAAGATGAACGAAAATGCATAAATGAAATTCCTATGCATCAACACAAGGATTAATCATGTATGTCATGCTATGTATATGACCAGATGCCTCCTATGCACTAAGTGTCACTAATGGATATCAAGCCAATCTAGGTGAAAGTCACTGGAATGCAGTCAAAACCATCCTTAAGTACTTGAGAAGAACAAAGGATATGCTCTTGATATATGGAGGAAGCCCTGATTTGAGAATTAGAAGTTTCATAGATGCAAGTTTTTAATCAGATTAAGATGATTACAAATCATAGTCAAGATTTAGATTCACTCTTAATGGAGGTGAGGTACGTTGAAAAGGTTCCAAGTAAGATACCACAACAGATTCTATAACCGAAGCCTAGTACAATTATTTAAATGTTAATATTTGAATATTATAGAGATTACAATTATTAAATAGTAGCAAGTTTTCATTGTTGATATTTGAATATTGTAGAACATTCATATTAACTCTAGAAGGGATCATAAGTAGATGAATGGTTCCTCACTTAGAAAGTTATTTTAATTAATTAAAACAATTAGAGAATGATTGCATAAGAGAGTTTTAGCTTGGACTCAAAGAAAGGTATCTATGCTTATTGGACATAAAAAAGGACGCATGAGATTAATGAGTTTGAACTTATTATGACCCAAACAAGGAGTATGAACTCCTTTAGCCAAGAGGGCAACACTAGCTGTGCAGCCTATCCACTTAATAAGTTGATAGCATAAGCAAGAGAGAACCCTAATTTGTGCACCATTTATGCTTGCTCTCCACTTTTATTTGTGCTCTAAGAGAAACTAACCCTTTGACCCCAATACACGTGAAGGAAACAAGTGTGTAACGACACATAAACACATCAATTCAACCCTAGCACATGTGTTATGCACCCAACACTCTCTTTAAAATCTCACTTTTTTTCTCTTCTTTGCTTTCAAACACCAATCCTGATAGAGTGAATTTGTGATTCCTTGGAGAGCTAGCATCTTTTAAACTAAGGAGTTTATTTTCTTACTCTACCTATTATGTGAAAATAGTTAGAGGCTTTGAATCGAATTGGTTTATGTGAATCACTATTGATCTTGTGAATCAAATTTGAAAAAATTGACTGAAATCAATTCAGAAAACTTGATCATCAGGCTTACTAAAGAGTTTGTGGGGTTGCTTGAAGAGTAAATTTAAATTTGAAGATTAAGAACTCCGAGAACAACTTTCAAGAAAGTATAATTCAAATCACTACTTTTAAGTTTATTTGAATGATATAATGTTTTATGAGTTAATTTGTATACAATATGATACAGATTTGAAAATTTTTTTAAAAATTCGTTATGCATAATTGATACTTTGGATAAATTTTTTCCAAGAAGAAATTCATTAGTTCAATCTCCAAAGATGATGCCAGAGCTCTATAAATATATGAATCGAGTAGTGAATCTCATTCATTTTTCCTTTTGACTCCTATATCGCAAACTTATGTCTAAGGCTTTGTTGACTTAACTGTTGTAGGTCTGTTGTGTCAATGGTAAGTGTGACTGATTCTATATTTCCTAGCTGTACTTATGTATTGTGCTAGAAATGTTCAATGTATTCAGACAAGACAGAGTGACCTGATGATTGTGAGCAATGTTAGAGCTTCATCTCGTTCTGCTAATCTTATGCTAAAGGTGAAGGTTGAACATTTGTGGTATTTTCCTGGATATCGCAAGTCCCATAAGCGGAAGTCATTCGAGATGGTCCTCTTGGATAATGAGGTAATGTTCTGTCAAATTTTCCTTTTTCGTTTATAATTTAACTTCATATGTATAATGTATATGAGTCGTGATGAGGAAGGAGTTATACACAGTTTGCTTGTATTGTTTTACTAGGTTTTGACTAAAATTGTAGTTTGTATGTTTTTATGGTATGTTTTCTATATTTTTTGTGAATAAAATTGTACTGGGTTTTTTATGTTTTGTACTTGCAATTTGAAGTTCTCTGCCTTTCGTTGACCTTATTTCAGATGAAATAGTTTCATAGCAGAGTTTCCTCAAAGGCATAATTCTCTGGTATAGGTTTAAAGAATTGGGATTGTTCTGTTGTTATGTTTTGTCAAATTTAAGGTAGCCAATTGATATGGTCCTCATGGTTAAGGAGGTATTGTTATGTCAATTTTATTTTATTTTTTTTATGATATAACTTCATTAAAAAATTATGACTTAACTCTTTCTGTCAATTTGACTTTGTTTTCCACTCATTTATCACCACTGCAAATCAAGAGATAAGGTTTCTTTACCATGGAGAAATACCTCATGCTCAGTTTAAAGATTGCACGTGATGTGTTTGAAGAAATGCACTAGAAAGCTCTTGCATGTCATTTGAATTTAAATTTCCATTCCATTGTATGATTTTGGCACCCTCATATGTAGATAATTAATGTACAGTACCCGTGTGTTTTCCTCATTTATTTATATTTGCATTTTTTTTTCAGTTGGCTGTCTATATTTTTTTTAGAGTGATGCTTTCATAATTGATATTTTCATTAATTATGTGTAGTTTAAGTTTGCATTGTTTTTGTTTTCACAGGGTTAGATCTCTTATGGATTATGGGTTGTTTGGTATTTCATTACTTAATCTTCCTGAAGATTTTAGATTGTTTGGTATATCATTTATTGTCTTCTAAGTTCATTTTTCTCTATGGCTCTTTTTTTTTTTCGGATTTTGTAAATCTTCAATCACTTCAGTTGTGCCATTCTGTTCATCACAAGCTGGATATAAACAATTAAGGAT
>JANHAO010019297.1:0-13277 GCA_026873985.1 Saraca asoca
TGGTAAGCTTCTCTCCCTTCCTCTATGATCTTATATTTATTAGCTACATTGAGGACAATGTAGGATTTAAGCATGGGGGTACTTGTTTTCTAGTTTTTGGTCTATTTTGTGTTTTGTAGTGTTATTTTGTAGTTGCTTTTCATTTTGAGTTATGTTTTGTTTTTGTTAATAACAAGGTTAATAACCTTTCCAATGAGTTGATGTGGTAATAACTAGTTTTAAACCCATGAAATCTTGATATGAGATGGACCTTGAATGAGTATTCTTAATTTAGTTTTCCTTCCTTAGAATTGAACCTTAGGTTTCTATAAAAATGCTTTATCTATTGCACTATAATTTGCATGCACTTTATGACTTTCAGCATTATAAAGGTGTGAAGACAGGGAGAGGTGAAGAATGAGGGTAAAACCCAAAAAGGTCTTCATTCTGAGTACCTAATTTTCAAGTTCCAAAAAGCCCTCTGGTATGAGTAACTAGATGCATGCACCTTAGTGAGATGGAGCATAAAATGAACTCACTGGCAAAAAAAAGAAAGAGAGAATGAAAAAAATTGTGAAAAAACAAAAAAAAAATGATGATTAAATAAGTGAATAAATAAAGGACAAAGCAATCTAGAGAGATTTGAAGGATGAGGATCTTACTTGAGTCCTTTGAGAGTCATTTTGGTGCATGAAAGCTATAGTAACAATGGGGTGAGGCGTATAATACAAGAATCAAAGTTTGATATTAGGTGAGTGAAGACTAGCCCTTGAATGCTTACTCATGTGTCTATTGATGTCTTGCTAATTGGGTGAAAAATTAGTTGTATCACATCTACTTTTTTGAATGAAGAGTATAAATTCTTTCTTTCTCAGTGTGCATTCATGTATTATGATTTGCTTGAGGATAAGCAAAAGTTCAAGCATTGGGGAGTTGATAAATGGGCAAAATGCATAGTATTATATAGATTTTAATCTTTTAATTCATTGTTAACTTATGTTTTCTTTGCTCTTTTTATTTTGGTTTAGTATTCTGTTCCTTGGTACTACTTTGTCTTGTATTTTTCTATATAGGCTAGCATGAAGACTTAGAAAGGAGGATGAAAGTGAAGATTGGAAGCATATTTAGATTAAGGAGAAGTTAGAAGAAGAGCCCTGCAAGGAAAACAATTGAACGAAGAAAAACCAACCCCAAGCACAGCTATGTTTAGGTCGTGTTTGGTATTGTCTCACTTCTTTATATCATAATTGAAGCAAGAAAAGCCAACCCCAAACATTAACCCTTCATAATTTTATAGTAATCCTAATTTAGTTAGGGTTCTAATTGCTTTAGTTTTCTTTTCTAAAGTTGGTTGTTGATTTTGATTAGGCAAGGGCTAAACTAAAACCTGGTCTATTTTAGAAAATTATAGCCCTACTCCTCAGCATTTCAATAGACTAGGTCTTGTTCAAAATAGAGGTTTTCAACTCAAGTTATATGCCAAAATTTGAAACTAGTTTAGGCTTCAATGAGGTTAGCATTCTACTTTAACTTCTAGGCTATTTTCAAACCACCGAACACCCTAACTAGGCTTGGAACTCTTCATAACAATTGTAGATACAACTAAGAGTTCAAAATAGTGTCAAATCACCTAAACTAATGCAAAGTAATCCTTTCATAGTTCCAATTTGACCATATCATAAAAAAGAACATAAGAAACTTTATTTGGCATATAGACTTGACAAAAGATTAAATGTAGAAGAAATAAAATATATAAATATTAGTGACAATAAGTATTTTCTGCTATTCAAAGATGATTTCTCAAGAATTTGTTGCATGTTCTTTCTCAAGCAAAAGTCAAAAGCATTAGGAGAATTTAAAAAATTCAAAAACATGATGGAAAGGCAATCAGAGTGCAAAATAAAGATGTTCAAAATAGATAATAGGATCAAGTATATTTCCAAAGAGTTCAAAGCCTTATATGATAGTGAAGGCATTCTTCATCAACTAACAATTCCATATATTCCACAATAGAAAGAAGTTAGTGATAGAAAAAACAGATCAATTATGGAGATGGCTCAATGTTGTATGAGAAGAACCTTCTAAAGGTTTTTTGGATAGAAGCAATTAATACTACTATATTTTTATTAAATATGTTGCCTAAGAAAGCTTTGAAGGGAAAAACACCACATGAGGTTTGGTTTGATGCTAGACCTTCAGTTGAGCACTTGAAAATCTTCGTGTGCATTTGTCATTATCTTGTTCCAGATGCTAAGAGGGACAAGTTAGATAGTAAGTCTATGAGAGGAATTTTTGTGGGCTACAGTAGCATTTCCTAAGGCCATAGAATCTATAGTCTAAAATTAAAGAAAATTGTCCTTAGCGAGGATGTCAAATTTGATGAATTTGCAAGATCGAATTGGCAAAAAGATGATGTTGAAGAAAAGAATGCAACTGTTGGCATAATAACTTAACTTCTTGAGCCATAAATATTAGACAATAAAAGTGATGAAGACTTTCCTATTAGAGGTACTAGGCCTATTGTTGATCTCTTTGAAAGAAGCACTATAGTTGCATTTGAACCAACAAACTACAATGGAGGAGGAGATTGATGCTATTAAAAAAACAAAACTTGTATACTCTTTGACAAGCCTTGTGATAAAAGGTTTTCAGATGTCAAATAGGTGTATAAGACTAAGTTGAGTCCTGATGGCTCAGTGAACAAACTTAAGGCTAGGCTTGTTATCAAAGGATGCTTGCAGTAGCATGGAATAGATATTACTAATACTTTTGCACCAATTATAAGGCATAACACTATTAGACTTTTGTTAGCCTCAGCATCAAAGTATGGTTAGAAGATTTGTCATTTGAATGTCAAGTCAACCTTTCTTAATGGAGTTCTTGAAAAAGATATATATGTTGAGTAGCCTTGGAGGGTTCAAATTTGAAGACAAAGGAAAGAAAGTGTACAAGATATGTAAAGCTGTTTATAGGCTAAAACAAACCTCAAGAGCTTGGACAACAAAGTGGATTCTTATCTAGTTCAAAATGGCTTCTAGAGAATTGAGAATGAAGCCATTCTATATGTTAAAAGGGAAGCAAAGCAAGTTCAACTAATGGTTTCTCTCTGTATAGTTAATTTACTTGTCATAGGGTCTAATATAAACTTAATTAAAAGCTTCAAATCACGTATGAGAGGATGAATTTGATATAACAAATTTGGGAGAAAAGAAATACTTCATTAGAATAGAAACTTCCTAACATGAAACTAGTATTTTTGTTTCTTAAGAAAAATATGCCAATGCTGAACAACAACAGAAAAAATTCCACTTATAAAGAGCTAAACCAACCACCACTCCACTGGTTGTTAACCAAAGACTCTCTAAAGAAGACACAGATGCCAAGACTGATGCAAGTATATATAGAAGTTTAGTTGGTAGCCTATTTTACCTGGGTCCTACAAGGCCTAATCTTATCTATTGTGCTAACATTCTTTCATGGTTCATGCAAGCTCCAAGCCATTCATTTGGGTGCTGCAAAAAGATTCCTAAGATATGTAAAAGGGACAACAAATCATGATGTATGGTATGTGAAAAATGATAGTGGGGAACTTGAAAGATATGCTTACAATGATTAGGTAGGCTATGTGGACGATTCTAAGAGCATCTCAGGTTATTGTTTTTCCTTTGGTAGTGGAGCTTTCTGTTGGAATTAAAATAAGTGGTGGCTCAATCTTTTGCTAAAGCCAAATACATATCAGTTGTAAGTGTAACAAAATAGGTAATTTGGCTTCGAAAGATACTTGTCAATTTGGGTTGCCCTCAAGAAAATGCCATTTTCATTTAGATTGATAATATGTTAGCCATAATAATCACCAAAAATCCTATCCAGCATGGTAGAACCAAGCACATTAAAGTTAAATAACATGCAATTCAGGAAGCTACAAGACAAAAAGTGATTGATCTCAGGTATTTTTCCTTTGAAGAACAAGTAGCTGATATCTTGACCAAGGCTTTGCCAAAATTAAAGTTTGATTTTTTGAAGACCAAGCTATGAGTATTTAAGAAAAATCTCAAGGAGGAATGTTAAGAAACCAAGATTTTCCTTTAAGCTTTAAGTTAGTTATTGCATAATAGTTAATGTATTAAGCTATTTAAAAGTAAGTTTATCAAGTAATTTCTCTTTTTGGTTGATAACTTACTAATGTGTTGATGTTCTTTATTCCTTAACAAAATCACAATGGTTGGCAGTGACACAGATTTGTTTGCATTATTGGAGGATCTTCAATGTTTGGAATCACGAGCTAAGTTGATATAATTGAAGATCAATGGCTGATGAACTAGTCTGAGTGGGGCATGCATAACATGCTCAGGTTCTTTTGATAGTGTACGAAGCCTATATGCAAACAACCTCATTGGTGTGTAGTGGTACATGAGTACTATTTCATCTACACTTTTTTCTTGATAATACTTCTAGCATCTTTTGGATCACCCTGTGTGGTTGTTTCTTTTATGGTTTTTTAATTTTCTGGTATTTTTTAGATTATATTTTAATAGTTTCTGGTATAAGCCATTGTCATGGATACTTTAGCCTCTAATTTTGTAGTCAATAGTAAAGATTTGATCTCTAAGGATGAAGGAAATTAGAGATTAAAACATTCTTTTCAGATTTGACCCTAGCCTATAATAAAATTATTAACTGAAAATTGGATATTAAAGTAGGTAATATGTTTCATGGAAAAGAGTTGTTAAATACTTCTTTGCTGGTATTGATAGATCAGCTCATCTTAATTCAAATCCTCCTACAAATGGCATGAAAGATAAATGGATTATGGAAAACCAACGTTTGTTTGGCCTTTTGTGTAATACCTTAGCAATTGAAGTTAAGGATAATACTATTCATTGCAAAAAAGTTAAGAAACTATGGACATTCTTTAAAACACTCCACTCAAGAAAGGATAATCCACATTAATTATATAGCTGATGTGTTAGTATATGATACCCTAAAGGTAGTTGTTATAATGGCATGGATACTACATATTTTAGCATATTTAATGAAATGATATGTTTTGGCCTCCTTATCAATTTAGTCTTAAAAATGTATATGCTTGATATATATATATATACATACTATTTTGGATAAAGTCCTTAAAGTTATAATTGTGTGCAAATAAATTATAATAGAGATTGTGATTATGAGATAATTTGTGTATATAGTTATAATCTCTAAATATTATTGGTTGTAGAATGATTAAGAAAACAAGATATCAATTGTTCATGAGTAAACCAGCATATGTTATGCCACATTCTTTAGAAGAATGTAGTGATCTCATACATTATTTGATATGAAGATATTTGGACAAATATATGCGTATATGTTAGACAACATATAACTAGATTGACCTGCCTTGAGAAATCATATGGATTGTTACCATGTGTCAATAGATTTCTCACATGAAAGGTGATATAAGTGATCCTTAAACTTGAGATCAACATAATATCTTATGTATGGAGTTATGTACCTTAATTTTATTCTAAGCTTGCACTCTTGAAACAGTATATATGAATAATTTTAGGTACATCATGAAGTACATGAATGTAGAGATTAATCAAGAGAGAATTCAGCCTCCTTGTTGATAAAAGGAAAGATATTTTAAAGATGTTTTGACAATTGTGCTATGATCAAAATCAGACTTATATATTAATTGATTCATAAAAGAAGTTTTATGTATAGTCAATTAATGATACATAAAAGGAGTTTTATGTATGAATTATTGTGAGAAACATACACCTTAAATTGGACATTTATAGGATTGACACTTGAACCATACCCTAAGTCCAATCAAAATATCAAGAGATGAAAAGATTGAATTACACACTAACACCTTGTCATGAAAGGTTTGATTTCCAAATAAATCTATTCCTGACATCTAAATGGTTATGATGCTTTGCTAGAAGCTAGCCATGATATATGAATTTGTTTAAACAATTTAGAGAAATTATGTTTGAATTAAAAAGAATTTTAATTCATTTGAGCTTGAAGAAGCTTGTGAATAAATTCATTGCCAACATGCATGGAAGCCACATGGGTCATACACAATAGAAACACTTTGATTCAAAGTTAAAGGAAAGTTAGAATTCAAAAATTGAATTCAATGAACATTTTGAAAATTTAAAATGATTGATTAAGTGTTCTAATATGATTAGAAGTGTTAATTAATTAATAATTTATAATTCTAATAGAAATTATAATTATTAAATAGTAATTAACTTTCATAGTTGAGATTTAAATGTTAAAGAACATTTATGTCAACATTAGAGAAGATCCAATTTAGAAAAATGGTTTCTCAATTAGAAATTATTCTAAATTAATCAAAATAATTAGAGGACAATTATAAAAGAGAGAGTTTATGAGTAAGGACTTATAAGAAAATGTTTGGTTTGTTGGACACAAAGGAGGGAGCATTAGGTTAAGGAGTGTGGACTTCTTAGGCCTAAAGAGTTGCATTAGCCATGTAGCCTATCCACCTTGAGTGGATAGCATAAGCAAAGGGTAACCCTAGCCTGTGTATCACTCATTAAGTCTCCTAACTCTTACTTATGTACCAAACTCCTTCATTTAAAGAGGAAAGAGGCCAAACCAAAGATACAAGAGTTTCAACCCTACCACACGTGCTCGTGGAATTGCTTGAGAATCAAACTCAACTTTGAAGACTGTGGATTCCGAGAACAACTTTCATGAAGGTATAATTCAAACCACTATTTTAAATTTACCTTGCTTTTGAATTAATATGCAAATAGTATGATCTAAATTTTGGGAAAAAAATTAAATTTCTATTACACATGCTTGATGCTAATGATCAACATATTTAATATGCTTAAATCCATTTTTCCTAACATTACATGTCTTTGTTTTAGCTTGATGGAAAAGGTTAAAATATTTCATAAATTTATTCTAATGCTAATAATCTTTTTGAATAGTGGAATGGTGTTATTTCTATCACCACTGACTTCGAAGAGATGTATACTTAATTTAAACAATTGAAAGCTTTGTATTTTCTACTGGCTCTATCCCCTAAATTTAACACTACTTATCAAAAGATTCTGACTAGTTTTGAACCACTTACATGGGTAAATGCTTTTCATTATATTCTCTGAAATGTCAATATGCCTTCTCATTATACAACTCTAAGTGAGTCATCTTCTTTGATTGGATCTGGTACTCGATAAAGGGTCATGGTTGTACTTAAGGTAGAAGAGGAAAAGGGCGTGATTCTAATGACACTTACATCCATCATTATTTTAGAGAGCCCTATCATATCATGAGAATTGTTCTAATTTAACTTGGAGAAATGCACCACCATCTCGATTTGCACATACTACCATTAGTACTCTTGCAAAAGAACCTATGCCCACTTAAGGCATAACCATATTTAAAGATGAGTATGCTCAATACATTCAATTCCAATCCTCCTAGTAGACCCATATAATCCACCACTTGCATGTTTTTCTAGTTTCAATACTAGATAGGTTATTGATTTAGGGGCTACTGATCATATGATAAGTAATATAGGTATTTTGTCTTCTTTTCAAAACCCCTTTGTCTCTTATGTCACTTTAGCAAATAGGTCTACTACTTTTACTACTGGAAGCGGTATAGTAAATGTTGCATATAATATTTCTTTGTCTAATGTTTTATGTCTTCTTAAGTTCCCTTTCAATTTGCTTTTCGTTTATAAATTAACACGTACCTATAATTATGATATTTTCTTTTTTTTTCCTGGTAATTGTATTTTTAGGACCTTTTGATGAAGAAGATTTTTGGTAGGGGATATGAATTTGGTTAGTTGTACGTGCTTAATAAAAAAGTCACTTAGCCAATTATTGTTATTGTTAATCTCACTCCACATCAATTACATTATCATTTGGGTCATCTGATGACTATCAAGACAAGCCAAAAATAGTATTGAACCACCAAAGTTAGCAGCTAGAATGAGTCTAGGTCATGTCCACAAGGACCAGTGATCTATTTTTTATGTGTTATAGTATGGAATGGGGGTTTGGCTACCTAATCACAGATAAGAATTGAATCAAATAGGTTGTATGCAAATCAAAACAAAATTAAAATTAAAGGGAGTTTAGATGTAGGAAGGCTCTGTCTAAGGGGCTATTGCAACCAATTCATTAATTGATCATTGACTTTATTGCTTCACTCCCATTTTAACTTTCTAGCCAAGATATTAATTAAGCCCAACACCTAATTAATCCTTATTAATTTCATCTTAAACTAGCCAACCAAGCCCAACACCTAATTGGCTCTTATTGTGAAATCAATTGAAGTCCAGCACTTCAACTAATTTATCAATAGCTTTAAGTTCTAAAAAGAGTAGGTCTAATTGATTGAATTACCACAGCATTAACCAATTAACTACCTATAATTCCTTAGGAAGATTGACTCACCCTAATAGCAAATAAACCCCTATTGCTACATTAACCAAACAACCATAAACAACCATAAATTGACTATAAAAA
The DNA here is from genome assembly GCA_026873985.1 of Saraca asoca. NCBI lineage: Eukaryota > Viridiplantae > Streptophyta > Magnoliopsida > Fabales > Fabaceae > Saraca > Saraca asoca. The sequence goes on from JANHAO010019297.1 coordinate 8,490, forward strand.
TTTGGCTAGCATTAGATTGCAATGAATAATTAATTAATGGATCTTATTAACTAATCATCCAAAGCAATTATATGTAGCAAAATTAGGGAATCAAAAGGATTAAATTAGGAATGAATTGAAATTAAGATCAAACCTCACAATTAAGAAAAAAATAGTGCAAAAATTCCCTTAAATTGAGATGAGAATTTAGTTACACATTAATGAAAAATAAAATGTAAAAATTAAAAGAAGGAGTGAACCTAATTTAGGGCTAGAGTTTTGCCTTAGTAGAGTTCTTCTTCTCCTCAATCTTAGAGAAAATACAGAAAATGAGTGTAAAAGATATTACAATAAAGGCTCAGCTAACTATTTATAGACTTAGTGCACTAACTTTTAGTTGGGCTGCTGTTTAGGGTTGGAAGAAGTCCTATTTGAATGTGCCACTTTGCATATGAAATGTAGTTCTATCTCTTATCTTTCTAATATCCTTAACTTTGCATAAAAACTCAGTCTCTAGCTCAATTTATGAGTTAGACACCAAGACAAATTTTTAGAACAAACTAACTAGAAATAAATTTAAATACTTAAGTTCACAGTCATGTAGTTAAATCAAAACGATGTAGTTTAACCTCAAGATCTTCATGAAATTTGTTAGGGGGTAGATCTTTGCTATTCTATGGGCTTTAGTTTGCACCAAAATGATTTTTGGAACTCTACTTATGATGAAAACACGGGAATAGGTTCTGGGTTGCAACATTACACTTTGCTCCAGCTTATAGGCTTTGTTTAACCTTTAAAACTACTGAATTGGGTTGGAGACTTTGCATATCATTTTTAGACATTTCTCCTAGCTTTCCAAAGACATAAGAATAACCCAAAATTGAGGTGCTCAAGATATGCCTAAAAACCTGAAATAGCCTAAAATAGTATAAATTTATGAAAGAAATTCAATTAAATACAAAAACTTAGCAAACCATAAAACCAATCCCAAGTGTCTAATTATGCACATAAACATGAAAAAAGATGAAGTATAAAAGGATATATATTAAGTATAAATTGTGTTCATCATCATCCTTGTTGAGCCTCTTTAAAAAAATTGTCATAGTTTGAGTTCTATTTTTAATTTTGATTATAAGTAATGTCATTTTGGTAAACAACATCATTAGTCATACGTTTCTTAAGTTATTAAATAGGTTGTATCCCCTTTTAAGTTAGTTCATTTAGATGTTCGGGGTCCTTGTCCAGTTACTTTAAAATTTGGTTATTACTTTATTACTTTTATTGATGATTATTCAAGAGTTATCTAACTTTATTTAATGAAAATTTTATTAGAATTATTCACTATCTTTTGTGCCTTTTATGCTAAAATTAAAAATCAATTTTAAACATCTATACATAACTTGTGAAGTGATAATGCTAAAGAATAATCTTTAGCACAATTTTCTTCATAATTGTCATAGCATGGTATAATTCATTAGTCATCTTATGCAATTACTCCCCAAAAAAATGGAGTAGCTAAAAGAAATATTGTCACTTAATAGAGGTTGCCTATTCTCTTTTCTTTCAAATGAAAGTCCCTAAGGTGTTCTGGGCAGATGTGGTATCCACTGCTTATTTCTTAATCAATCATGCTGTTATCAATTCTTGATGGCTAGGTACCTTATTCTTTTTTGTTTCCTTCTCCACTGTTGTTTCCTCTCACGCCATGTGTTTTTGGTTGTATATGTTTTGTTCAGAATCATCGTCCTCAAGTTTCAAAATTAGACTCCTAATGTTTGAAATATGTTTTTTTTGGGTACTCTCAAACTCAAAAAAGGTATTAATGTCATTATTTAGTCACTATTTTGTATCTTTTGATGTTACTTTATTTAAATTTACTTCATTTTTTGGATCTTCTGAGTTTCCTTGCTCAATATTAGAATCTGAACCTACTAATGAGCATTTTCTTATATATTCCATTCCTCAGGATTTTGAGGTCTCTTCAACTAAAACTTGGCTTCCTCCTTAAATTAAGAATGCTTATTCTCATATAGTGTAGGTACTAGCATTAGCCTGCCCTTCTGGCATTGTTGAGATATCAAGTGCACCCCTTATTACAGACCTCTCATCAGCTTCATGTCCCCTACCATCTTATTCCTCACCAAATCCTCCTCCTCTACCCTTTGATATTGATTTGCCTATTACTTAATGAAAAGGTATTTGTAGTTGCACTTAAAAAGGTAACCATAATCACCTTTATCCTATCTCCACCTTTGTGTCATATTTATCCTTACCTATTTTTTTGATAATCCTTTATTACCTTGTTAGATTTTGTTGCGATTTCTAAATTAGTTTCAAAGGTGCTTTCTTATGATGGATGGTGTGATGTTATGGAAGGAGACATGGTGGCTCGTAAGGTAAATTAGACAAAAGATGGTGTGCCTTTTCCACATGGGAAGTGACCTATTAGAAGCAAATGGGTATTTTCTGTGAAAGTTAATTTGGATAGTTTTGTTGTCTAATCAGAAGAATGCTTAGTGGTAAAAGGGTATGCTCAAACTTATGACATTGATTATTCTAAAACTTTTTCTCTAGTTGCTAGGATTACTTCATTTCAATTATTTATCTCTCTTGCTGCCTCTTAAAACTAGGCTCTCTATTTATTTGATGTCAAAACTGCTTTTCCACATGGAGATTTACTAAATGAGGTGTATATGGAGCAACCACCTGGGTTTATTACTCATGGGGAGTATGGAAAGGTGTGCTGATAAAAAAAAGTGGATTGAAACAATCTCTTTAGGCCTAGTTTGGAAGATTTAGTGATGTGATAATGGAATTTGAAATGAAAAGGAGTGATCATGATCATTTTGTGTTCTATAGGCAATCAGATTTAGGTTATATTCTTTTATGTGTCTATGTGGATGATGTTGTAGTTACTAGTAGTGATAGCTTAGGTATTTCAAAATTGAAAGCTTTTTCTTTAAACCAAATTTCAAATTAAGGACCTATGAGCACTTAGATACTTTTTAGGCATTGAGAATGCTCAAAATAATAAAGGAATTTTCTTATCACAGAGAAAATATGTTCTTAATCTTTTGAGTGAAGCATGCTTACTTGGCATCAAACCATGTGATACCTTTATGATCCTAAATGTTAAGCTTGGATTGGAAGGTAGAGAATTACTTAAAGACTTAGAATAATACAGACAATTAGTGGGAAAACTAAACTACCTTACTATCACTAAGTCTAACATTTGCTTTCCTAGTAAGTGTAGTTAGTTCATGAATTCTCTAAGAACCTCTCATTGGGATGTAATCATACACATCCTAAAATATCTCAAAAAGGCACCTAGGTGTGGAATCTTATACAAAAATCATGGCCATTAAAGAGTAAAAGGCTTTTCTAATGTAGACTAGGTAGGTAGTCTTATGGATTGAAGATCTACTTTAGGGTATTGTGTGTTTGCTGATGGAAACTTTATATATTGAAAAAGTAAGAAATAAGATATTGTGTCTCGATCAAGTGTAGAATCTGAGTGTCCAGTTATGGCTCATGTTACATCTGAGCTTGTGTAGATTTCTTATCTCCTTCATCAACTTAGGATTGAGTCTTTTGGAACTATCCAATTATGATGTGATAATCGAGCTGCCATTTACATTGCTACAAATCCAATCTTTCATGAGCAAACAAAGTATAGAGGTTGATTGTCATTTTTTTAGGCATAAACTCCAAGAAGGGATTATGGATCTTAGATATATTAGAACTAAGGATCAACTTGCTAATTCATTTACTAAAGCACTTCTGTGAAAATGGGTTGATGATATTTGTAACAAGCTAGGTATATTTTATATCTATGCTCTAGCTTGGGGAGAGTGTTAGAAATAGATCAAGTATGTTATGAGCCTAAATAGTTCAATGAGTAATGAGCTATTGTAATCCTACTTTGTGCACATATTTTTCAATATAAATATATGTGTCCACCTCGTTGTAGAGTATGGCTTCACAATTCTTTCCTTCTTAGCAATTTTCATTTGTAATTAACTCCTAACCATAATCAATTTGGAGACTTCTGCATGCAATTATCCATTGTGATAAATATTTGCTGATTTGTGTTATTATATCATGACATAAAAATGAGAAAAGTATAGAACCTTAGCCACAAAAACACTAAGAGAATTAAGAATCATAATTTCATTTATGCTTATTTTAAATTATTATCAATTCAATTATATGATATCTATTCAAATATTTCCTTCAAACTTCAACAATTTGTCATCCTAATGAATGGCTTTTTATTATTACGTCACCATATAGCTATATGATAACAAAATATTTCAACCATTTATTTGTCTTCTCACTTAGCATTTTAAGGTCCAAAAATGACTCACTTCAGCTATGTTAGTGCATATTTATGATTTAGTGTCAATTGGCATCATATTGGAAAATTTTGCATAATTGGCCATTTTGAGCAGTTTCTATAATCTGGATATATCTTAAGCTACACTTGTCCAATTAATGTGATTCTTATCTTGTAGGAAAGCTAAGAGATATATCTACAACTTTCATGAAGACCTCTAAGGCTAAATCACATGATTGGTTATCTGAATTTGGAGTTAAATTTGAAGCCAGAATACTATCTCGGGCAGCTGACCTCTGTGCACTCATTAGACCATATCTAGATATATACAAGTCCAATTGAGGTGAAACTAAGATCAAATGGAAGCTAACACATAATGATACATTTCTCATGAAGACTTCTAGAGCTGAAAACATCAAATTGGGCATCAAAAATAGGCTGCAATAGAGAGGTAGAGTTGCTACAAAATGGGC
>JANHAO010019298.1:0-13270 GCA_026873985.1 Saraca asoca
TGTTGCCTTTATTTGCAATTTTGTTGAACTATTTGCATAAAGCTATTCAAATGTCTAGTGATTCATATAATTTTGAATAATTAAATTTTAATCATAGCACCTCTAATTGTTTAAAATTATATATAAATTTGTTTGAAATCACATATATCTAAGAACATTTATTGTAATTAATTATACTTAACATAATAAATTTTATCCCACAAAATTTTTTATTATATTAAGTATAATTAATTAGGATAAAATATCAAATTATATTTCTTAATTTACCCGTAAGGATTAAGAAAATAAATATAATTTGATAGTTTTATTATACAGCTAAATAAATCTAATTAAATTTGGACTTTAGCCCACAGGTAAGTTCTATGTCAATAGATTTATTTTATGCATGATTTACATTGGTAAAACATGGTTGATTTCTCTAGTCTCAAAATTCAATATATAAGTATGTATTTTATTTTGTGCAGCTAAGCAACCTATAAATTTCTCTGATATAAAATGTGATATTCCTAAATTAAACGGTGACAACTGTAAAGTTTGGAAGGAACGAATTCTACTTTATTTATGATGGATGGACATTGATTATGCTATAAGGAAGGATGAACCCATTATTACTGCAACCAACACCCAAGCTAATAAGGCCCTTTACGAACAGTGGGAACGGCCTAACCACCTTAGTGTTATGTTCATAAAGACTAATATATTTGCTAGTATTTGAGGTTTTATTGAGTAGCATAATAATGTAAGAGAACTGTTGAATGCAATTGATAAGCAATTCGATACTTCAGACAAAACACTTGCTAGTACCCTAATCATGAAGTTTACATCCTTAAGGATCAATACAGTGAGGGGTGTGCATGAGCATATCATGCAAATGAGGGACATTATGGCTCAACTCAAGACAAACGGTCAATTAATAAACTCATGACTATATGTGTTCAAGAGGAAAATAGGTTGATTATAGAGTTGGAAGAGAGTGCATTTCTGGTTACTCATGATAAAAATCAGAACCAAGGAAAGAATCAGAATAAAAGTCAGGCTAATAAGAAAGAGAAAGGTAAAATACCACCCGGAGGCAGCATCAAGAAAGAATCCAAGTATTTCTTTTGTAAAAAAAAGGAGCACATGAAGAAGAAATACACCAAATTTAAGAAGTGGCTTGAAGATAAAGGTAAACTAACCTCATTTGTCTGTTATGAATCTAATATGGTTTATGTTAATCATAATACATAGTAGATTGATTCTAGGTTTACAATCTATATTTCAAATACCTTGCAAGGTATGCAAAACCTAAGGAAGCCAATAGGAAGTGAGCAAAGCATCTTATCAGGAAATAGGATTAGCTCACATGTGGAATCCATCGAAACATGTAGATTAGTTCTAGATAGTGGCTATATTTTAGTTTCAGAGAAGACCTTTTATGTTTCAAGTTTTTCAAGAAACTTGATTTCAATTTCAAGACTTGTACCTTTGGGATATTCCTTTAAATTTTTAGACACATCCTTCAGTTTATTTTATTAATTTGAATTTATTGGAAATGGCATATTGTCTGATGGTTTATTCTCTATCAACCTACAATATAATACTATTTTGCATACTCTGTTAGTAATAAGCTATGTATTATGAATGAAGACTTCTCTATATTTTGTGGCATAGGAGACTAGGGCATATCTCCATTGATAAGATTAAGAGATTAGTGAATGAAAGAGTACTAAGTACTTTGGATTTTTCTGATTTCAAAACATATGTAGACTACATAAAGGGAAAACAGACTGACAAATCTAAGAAGGTGCCAAGAGGAGTACTGACATATTAAAAATCATACATTCAGATATATGCTGTCCTAACATGGATACTTATGGTCCAAAGTATTTTATCACTTTTATAGATGATTATTCTCGATATATGTATCTCTATATACTTCATAATAAGAGCGAAGCCTTAGATTCATTCAAGGCTTTTAAGGCAGAAGTAGAGAAACAATGCAATAAGCAAATTAAGATTATTAAAATAGATAGAGGTGGAGAATACTATGATAAATACACTGAAGATGGACAAGCACCTGGTCCATTTGCTAAGTTTCTTTAAGAACATAGGATCATTGCCCAGTATACCATACCTAGTTCTCTAGACCAGAATAGAGTTACAGAAAGAAGAAATAAGACATTATTAGATATGGTGTGAAGTATGTTAAGCAACTCTAAGCTACCTAAATCCTTATGGATTGAAGCTCTTAAGACGGCAGTGTATATATTGAATAGGGTTTCAACCAAGGCTGTCCCAAAGATGCCATTTGAGTTGTTTAAGGGTTAGAAATCATGTTTGTGACATATGTGTGTTTGGGGATGCTCGTTTGAAGTAAGAGTTTATAACCCACAAGAAAAGAAATTAGACCCAAGGACTATCAATGGGTATTTTGTTGGATATACCGAAACATTTAAAAGTTACAGATTTTACTGTTCATCACATAGTACTTGATTTGTGGAATCAAGGAATGCTAAATTTCTTGAGAATGACTTAATTAGTGGGAGTAATCAATTTCAGGATATAATTTCTAAAAGAGATCAACTTTTCACATAAAGAGAAAGATTAATTATTATTCGAGACACTCCTTAAGTTCAAACAAGTGTTATGCAACCAATCATTGAAGATCCATAACCTATTGCTGACAATCCTACATATCAAGTTGTTCCTAAAGTGCCTAAAATAGTTGAACAACTAGTTGGACAACATGACCTACAGGGAAATGTTGAACCAGCATTAAGAAGGTCCACAAGAATAAGGAGATAAGCAATTCCAAAAAACTATATTGTGTATCCACAAGAATTGGACAATGATATTAGAGCTGAGAATGATCCCATAACATTTTCACAAGCCATGAGCTACAAAGAATCTGATCTATGGTTGAATGCAATGAAGGATGAGATGAATTCTATGACATCTAATGGAGTCTGGGATCTTGTTAAGTTACCTAATAGGGCTAAAGCCATTGGATGTAAATAGGTTTTAAGATAAAGAAAAACTCGTTGGGGAACATTGATAGATATAAAGCAAGACTCATTGTCAAAAGATTTACTCAAAAAGAAGAAATCGACTACAAGGAGACTTTTTCTCCTATATTTAAGAAAGATTCTCTTCTTTAGCCTTAGTTACACATTTTGATCTAGAATTACAGCAAATGGATATGAAAATAGCTTTCCTCAATGGGGAACTAGAGGAAGATGTATACATGAAACAGCTTGAAGTATTCTCTTCTAGTTAAGGTGAGCATTTGGTATGTAAGCTTAAAAAATCTATTTACGAAAAAAAACAAGCTTCTTGTCAATGGTATTTAAAATTCCATAATGTGATGTCTTCCTTTGGTTTTCTAGAGAATATTATGGACCAATGTATAAATCATAAGGTTAGTGGGAGCAAGATTTGTTTCTTAATTCTGTATATGGATGATATTTTGCTTGCATCCAATGACAAGGGTTTATTGCATGAGGTAAAATAATTTCTTTGTAAAAATTTTGATATGAAGGATATGGGTGATGTTTCTTATGTCATTAGCATAAAGATCTTTAGAGACAAACATAAAGGTATTTTAGATCTGTCATAGGAAACCTATATCAATAATGTTTTAGAGAGATTTCAAATGAAAGATTATTCATCAAGTGTTGCCCCCATTGTTAAAGGAGACAAGTTCAATTTAAACCAATGTCCCAAGAATGATTTTGAAAGGGAGCAAATGAAGAACATCCCTTATGCTTCAATTGTTGGCAGTATAATGTATGCTCAAGTCTATACTAAACCTGACATAGCATTTGCTTCTAGTATGTTAGGAAGATATCAAAGTAATCTAAGTATGGACCACTGGAGAGCTGCCAAGAAAGTTTTAAGGTACCTTTAAGGGATGAAAAACTACATACTTATGTATAAATGAACGGATAACCTAGATGTGATTAGTTATTCAGATTCAGACTTTGCTAGCTGTGTTGATTCACATAAATCAACATCTAGGTATATTTTCATGCTTACTGGTGGAACTGTATCGTGAAGGAGTGTGAAGCAGACTTTGACAGCTACTTTCACTATGAAGGCTGAGTTTGTTTCTTGTTTTGAGGCTATGACGCATGGTGTATGGATAAAGGGTTTCATTTCTAGGCTTAGAATAATTGATCCTGTGTTTAGGCTATTAAAGATATTTTGTGACAATTTAATTACAGTATTTATAGCTAAGAATAATAAAAGTGGTGGTCAAAATAAGTATATCGACATTAAGTACTTAGCTGTAAGAGAACATGTTAAAAATAAATCAGTGGTCATTGAGCATATTAGCACTGAATTGATGATAGCATATCCTTTGACAAAAGGCATGCCACTATTCAGGTTTAAGGATCTTGTAGAACGTATGGGCCTTAGTCCTTTAGTTTGATTTCATTGTATAAGACAATGTTATTTTAATGAAACTCTACTTCAGTCATGATTTTCTCATTTTGTTTTATATATGCACATATACTTACTTGTTTGAGAAATATCAATAAAGTTTGGAACTAGAATAAATAAAGGGTTTATTCACTCAGTATTCTGGACTAATGTTAAAATACAAATGCATGTGATACATAGAAGATAATACTCATTATAAGAGGAACTATCACTATGATTCATGTATTTGTTTCTTACCTTGCCAAATTCTGGTATGTATATTGGCCAAGTGGGAGAATGTAAGATAAGCCTTTGTAGTTTAGATAAGGATTACCAATGCAACAACCTGCTATAGGTTTAGGAAAAGATCAAACAGAAAGCCTTTTTCTTTTTTTTTTCTAGCCACTATAACAATACTATTAAGATAAGGATTTATGGTTAGTCTAGATAAATCCTAAATAATTGAATAATTTGAAGGCTTCGGTGATAGGTCGAACAAGTAAATAAATAAGGGTGTTTAGGTCCCTGATGCCATCAACAAATCCATATAGTAAGAATACCATCGTCTTGAGAGATTGAGAGGCATTAGAAAGCTCTTGAATGCAGTGCAAGATAGAGGAAGAGGTAGCAACCTAAAATTAATAGTTGGAGGTAATAAGTTTAATCCAGCTTTCGCTATAAGTCTTACTTTTGATCTTTAAGTATTTAGAATACCCTTACAGGGAAGCCCTGTTCCTCTTATTCTACTCAAACTTACACTTGAATTTAGGGTCTTCCCAATACTTGAGAAGTTATTCTTACTCCTCATCCCCAATCAGTTGAATTGAGTGGGTTTCTTCTTTCGTACCTCATCCATCATATCTTTCATTTTATTGGAATCCTTGTGGATGAAGTTCTTTTTCATGTCCTTTTTATAAGAAAGGTTCCATTTCCAATATTTCTACAATTAAAAAACAAGGAAAGCATTAAATAGTTAGAGAATAGTTAAAAAAAAAAGAAATTTAAATTATACACAAATTATTGAAACATTACCCCTAACTTCGTATCTAACATCCTACAAGTGGGCTCCAAAATACTCTTCTATGTAAGCCATACTCCCTTATACTTGCTTATGATGATATGATGTATAATACCTACTAGCTCATGAGTGGGGAAAAATCTAATTAACAAATAAAAGTAAACATAGTTAAGAAATTAAAAAATAAAGTTTATGTAAAAAATAAAATTCAAAATAAAGAACATATACCTTGTCTTGTACTACATAATGGTCTCCTTAGGACCAGTACGGTTACCCTAAGGAGTGGAGATTGTTTAAAGGTAGATGTCATTCTTGAAGATAGAGGCACTATCTCTAATGATGTCCTAACTGTCTCTAGGGATGACTCTTACTTTTGCTACGACTGTGCCTGCATCAACACCTATGCAGATGGCTCTATTTGGCTAGATGTAGATCGTAGTATGAGTATGAAAGTGTAGCCATAAGAAATGACAGTTAGGGAACTCTATCATAATTAGAAAATAATCATATATATTGAAATATGAATATAATAATTTAGCACTCATATATACAAGTAACAAATTAGTATGTCACACATTGAATGATAGTATCATTCATCTAGTTCCTTCTTTACATCTTTATCATCATCATTTTCATCCTCTTTTTCATCTTCGTCGACATTGTCCTTTTGTTCTACATTTATTAGCCTATCCACCTCTTCTTATCCACCATCTTCATCATGCAAGCTAACCATTGAATCATCTATTGGAATCAACTGAGGTGCATATGATATATGATTATCCTGGTAAGCATGTTCTATTGTGTGTTTATCCTCAACCATTCTGTGAGGCTTGGTCTCTATAACAACTCATCAACCTTGCTTATCTCTCTTTGTTCATGGATATGGTGCATCATACACTTGTATTACTTGTCATGCAACAATGAAAGGATCATACTTGACATATCAACTTGTATATTTGATTTTAACTATGCCATATTAGGTTACACTCTCATACCAAGGCTTAACAAAGGATCAAGCCACTCACAATTGAAAAGTACCCCCTTTTTAATGGCAATCATGGATATTCAAATTGTACAATCTCTTTAACAATGTCATAAAAGAATTTTCCCCTATTGTGACATTCCTTATGCCATTCACACGTACTCTATTGTTAATTTTTTTTTACCTTGACTCTATTAGTGTATGTAAAACTTATACCCAATGACAAAATATATTGGAAATGTTTTGATTGCCCTTAGAGGACCCCATGGATATGGTGCATCATACACTTCTATATGTGCATGACATCGAGATTATGTCAGAGTAAGTTAGATTGCCAATATGGCAAGTCCCAGAATAAGGTCATCTTAATCCAATTATGATCCACACCATATCCTGACATCCTAATTGGCCAAGTTTCGATGACTTTTGGAGTGGAACAAACCCAATCAAAAACTTGTTCACTGGTTAATCTTAGAGATAGTTTAGATCTCTTCACTCTATTTTTAATAAAGTTGTTCTTGTTTCTCTTGTAAAGATGATTGTATGGTGGAAACTATTAGTAATGATCAAACAATAACTATTTTCTCCTATGCTTTTAAGGTGAATGTTGTTGTGGATTTCATACATATCGAATAAGCTAATTTTCCAACCATTTGCTAACCAAATAACATCGTATATTGTCATTAGTCAGTCTTGTGAACAAGTTCAATAGGAAATTGTGCATGGTTTTACACAAAACTTGGTGGAAAATCAAGCATGATATGGAGCTCCTGTGGTGTAAATTTGATAGCAAACCAACATGTATACTATTTTTCTAATTTTCTCCTATATTAAGGGTATTTATGTAATTTTGCCTAAGATAATTTATCCGATGCAAGTAGATAAGCATATGGCAGTGATCTTTGGTTTTTTAGCTTTATGCTGATTTAAGATAGCACACAAAATCCTCTTAGAACTATGAGAAAAAGCCTTATATCAACTCATAAAAAGTCTGTTTACTCTTATTAGTAAGCCTTGGGCTCATAATACTCTTTATGGTGGTGACCCTTGCTAAGGAATTGTGGCATTAGTTTAGGGGTCAAAGTGTGTGGTTTGGTGCCCCCTCTAAATACTTTAAACTACATAAAAAGACATATTATGAATGAAAGAAGTAACCCTTCTTCAATTTATATTGTCCTTAATTTTTATCCACTTTTGGCCACATTTGTTAGCATTGCATGAGTTGTATCACTGTTACCTTTCTATGTGTGTTGGTTGCCTACATGCTATGGTTATTTGCTTATGGTTGCCTTGATTGTGCTATAATTATGTGTTTGGCCCATTATTTCCAAAGCTTGAGTAATGTATTAACCGGTTGGCTGGCTTATTCCTTAAGTGGTGAGTGCCTAAGCATTATACATGCCAACTACTAAACTATCAGTCAGTGACAAATATGTGGAAAAGTTATTGATGGTTCACATCAATGTGCCCTTCATTTGAAAGTTTTGCTTTATTGAAATGTCATATGCGGAACATTATCATTCCACAAATTAAGTGACTCATCTATCAATGGCTACATGAACACATCTATTTTACTCTTTGGATTTTTTGAACTTGGGATGATCAAGGTCAAGAAAATATATGGAGTTGCTATCCACATATTCGGAGGCAAATTGTAAGGAATGACTATTATTGGCTAATATAAATACAATGTAGCATCATAACCAAATGGAGTGAATTCATTAGAACACAACCCACATTTTATATTTTAAGGATCGACTGCAAACTATGAGTACTTAATTTTAGTCAAATTATTTCCAAGCTTCAGCTTCTCCATCTGAAGGATGACACATAACACTCGTCTCCTTTTGATTCTCATGATGTCATATCATATGAGGAGCTGACTTTATCGAAGCATATAATCCTTCCAATGTATGGATTAAAGACAGATAATACATTCTCTTGAAGTAAACTTTTTTGTTATTCCAACCTATCCTCCATTCTTTATACCGAGGAACCACAAATTCTATATTATCTGTCAAATCTAGCCTCCTTGTAAAATAACATACACTCTTTTATATAATGGTCTATTTTTTGATACCTCAATCCTAACTTCTTTACTAACTTTCTTGTTTCTTAAAAAGTAGAAGGAATAACATTATCAAAAGGGTGTATCTTGATCATAAGTTATATAATCTAATCAAAAGGAATTCTATGGTAAGTTAAAGTTAGATTTTATGCTTAACATCCTTACTACTAATGACAATTCTAAATGATTAGTACAACTTGTCCATAATGGCTAATGTATAGCTTCTAACATTTCATAAGAGTTTTGAGCATCCCTATTTAGAAACTCTTCTACTTTGCGTTCAAAGTGAGTTACAACGTTTGGCCAACCAATATCCAATACTATATTCTTATACCTATTACTTGTATTATGCACATCTCATGTCACACCACTAGAAGTTTATCCCCTTTATGTATGTCCCTTCTCATTATGATTAGTCCACCACTGGTAATCATATTTAAAAATTCAAATTTATACAAATCAACCTTAATTTCATCAAGAGATAAAAATTTTGTACATTTATGTTTGGAGCATAAACACCTTATCTAGCCATCACGTAAATAAATTGGCTAAATTTTTGTAAAATCATAAATTCTCTCACTCCATTAAGAAAATTTATCCTATATCCAATGCATCCTAGAAGAAATCTATCATACATTCACTTACGGTGTTTCGAAATTTCTATATTATGCTTTTTGAAGTAATTGAAATAGGAGAAAATTACTACATATTTACAGAAATACACAGGAGAAACTATTTATGAAATTTTTATATTTTGTAAATAGTTCCATTATTATTATATTTTCTCCTATTTAATAAATAATAAATAATAAATAAATTTATTTACATAATTAATTATTGATATCTACATGACAATTACTAATTTTAAAAATTAACAAAATCAAAATATACATGATTTTTATAATAAAAATATGTTCTAACTCAAAATATACATAATTTCTAAAGTAATATCAATAATATTATTTAATATGTCATCTAACTACTTAATCCTATATAATCTAATTCAAAAAATATATATATTTTCTAAATATAATTCAATAGATATAATTAGTCAATTCTAATTCAAACATACAAGAAAATACAACTAATAATTAAAAATTAACTCCAACAATGTGAAAATTTGTTAATAATTAATTAACTAATAATTAAAAATATGTACTAACCGTAGTGTCTTAATTAATTAACTAATAATTAAAAATATGTACTAACCCTAGTGTCTAAGCAAAAAAAATGACAAAAAAAAATTCTTGTACATAAACTGAAGTCAAAAGCTACATAAAGCAAAATAAGAAAAGTCAAATAATCATGAAATACGTAATAATTAAATAAAAACAAAAGATAAAAATATAAAATAAAGCAGTTAGAATAATTTAATTAATTTAAATTTGTAAAAAATACTTTAAAAGCACGACAATCCAGTTGGGAAAACTAGAAAGAGATATTTGATGTGGTATAGGAAGCATAAGAAAAGGAAAATAAGTAGCAAATCACACACTTGGCAATTTAAAATTTTTTGAAATTTTTGTCGAAAAACTATGGTATATTAAAATTCGTTGAAAATAATAAATAATTTTTTTAAAAATTCATGCCTACTTTTTTATGAAATTTTCAATAGATTTTAATGTAGAATAATTTTTGGACGCACTTTTTAATTATTTATGACAGATTATGGTGATCAATAACTAATGAACTTTTTAATTTCGATTGAATTTTCAATAGAAGTTTCTGATAGACAAATCTATCCGAAATTTTTGTCAGAAATCATATATTTTTTGTACTGAGAAGTTCTTACTCTCCCTATTACTTAATCAGTTGTTTAAGATTGCAGTGAGAAGTTATTAAATAGATTCAAATACATAAAAAATTATGTATTTTTTAAAATTATTATTTATCTTTTTCCATTAATATTTTCTCTTTCCTCATTTCTCTACTATTCTCTCTCCTACTAAGAATGATAGAATTGAAAAGAAATAGTTAACACTTCATTGGGTTTTTAAAGTGGCAAATAAAAAGAAATTCTTTTTCCAAAATGACAGTTAAAAAAATAGAGGGAGTATAGATTAATTCCAGTTGTAATACATATTCTTTTTCCCATCCGATAAATAGGAAGAAGGGAATTATATTTTCTAATATTTTAAAAATTAAAAAATATGATTTTCAATATATATGAGTATTAAAAAATTGATATACAAACAACAAAATTAATAACTACATTAATAACTAAATTTTTCTTATTGGATGAGAGTAAAAATATGTGCTATAATCGAAGTATATAAGTATTTCTCCATCCCAATGGCCTGGAGATCATATGCATTCCTCATGTGATTGATAAGCACAACAAACAAACGAGGGGTATGAATTTACCTTATATATTAATTTTTCTTCTTCTTTTAATATGTGCATCATAATGCTTATTTATGTATTAGAGAATGATAAAAATT
This sequence comes from Saraca asoca, assembly GCA_026873985.1. NCBI lineage: Eukaryota > Viridiplantae > Streptophyta > Magnoliopsida > Fabales > Fabaceae > Saraca > Saraca asoca. Next base: position 10,914 of record JANHAO010019298.1, read on the forward strand.
TTTATTTGTGATTACCTATATTTAACCTAATGACACGTGACACGAATAATTATTTTAATAAATAAAATCGGAGTCCTCATTAATTTTTTAATTGAAAAAATTAGAAATAAAAAAATAGATAAAATATGTCTTTTTACCAGAGATGATTCAAAAGTCTAATTGTGTATAGGAAATGTGTTAGACACCCCATAACACCCATTAAATAAAATGATTATTAAGAAAATAATTATGCAATATAATGAATATATTATGGCAAAAAATATTTTATTAACTAATAAAATAAAAAATGTCAATATTTATACAATAAAATAAAGTAAAATTAATTTTTAAATATTTGAGTCGTATCCCCTTATTATTCTATAAGTAGAGAAAAATGAGGTCACTGATTGGTTGGAGTCATTATTGTAGGACATGAGAGAAAGAACTTAAAAAAAATATTTATTAAAGAAGTAAAAAATATATTTATAAAAAAATGAACTTAACCTACAAAAATAGAGTCTATGTACCTTTAGATCAGAGTTCTCGCAATTTATAAAATTATGCTCTTTTATTTAAATGATTTAATATAAAAATTATTAATTTTAAATTAGAGTAAAAAGTAATCATGTAAATAAAATTGAGTAAATAAATAATTTTGAAGTTTAATATAAAAGCATATAAAAATCAAATATTTTTATTTTTAATGTTTCTTATTCTTTGTACTTTTTATTATATGTAAAACAAGAGGATAGAAACTTGAAAATTGAAACAAATAAAAACAAATTTAAGAGATAAAAAATTAAAAATGAATAAAACAAATTGTTCAAGATTATCTCAAAATTTCAAAATAAGAATATGAATTTTACTCAAAAATAAATATGTATGCATTCATTCACAAAAGAGATATATACCCTAATCTCTTAAGGACCTTATTCTAGAATTTAAAGAAAATATATGGCTGTCACACATTGTACTCTTGAATTTTTAATAATCTCAACCATTGCCCAGTGTGGATGTTAGTATGGACTAGTGATTATCATGTAGGCTTTTTCATCTACAAGTAATTGGGAATTAACAATTGAATATAATTTAATCTAATGTGAATTTTGGAATGACTAAAACAGAATTTTATTTTTATAGGGAAATCAAATATGATTAATTTTAATATTAGGGATAAAAATATAATTAAGCCTTTTATTTTTTAAATTTTGACTTGATTTTATTATAATTAAATTGATGGAGAGTTATATTGATGCTCTAAATTTTGAATACCTCAATAGTATTAAAATTTTAGTATTATAAAAAAATTTAATACTATCACAATATTAAAATATTAATATTATTATTTATTATATTTTGATAGATTAAAAAAATTAAATTTTTAATTTTAATATTTACTCAATTATGACGTTAATACATGTGAATTATCATGTAATAGATACTGGAAGGAGATCTCAATGTTAGGGCAGTATTAGAAAATTTTCCTGTTTTTAAATGAAATATCAGTGATAGATATCAATTTGGGCTGGGAAATTTTAGGCCTACCCAAATATGGGCTAAGATTAATAACTAACGAATATCAGTCTTGAATTATAGTCTGGTAGTTGTGGGTCGGATCGATTATCCTTTTCTTAACCGCCAAGTATTAGGAGTCACCGACTAACAATCGCCAGCTACCTCACCTCTCACACCGGTTGTCGTGGAGAATCTCAGATTGCTGAAGATGAAGCTTCACAAGTCCGTTGTTTCTGTCTTACTCAGTGTTCTTCTTGTTATCTGTGTGTTCTGTGGGCTAGGATCCTCCATGGAGGAAGGGAAGATCATAAGGTTGAAACCGGGAGGGGTTCATGATTGCAAGGGCACTCATAACAGCGCTGAGATCGAGAGCTTAGGTCGTTTCGCTATTGAAGAGCACAACAAGAAGGAGGTCTTTCTTCTGATTTCGTTAACTGATTCTCTTTCGTTAAAAGATTGATATTTTTCCTTGATTAGTTAAATAGGGTTTTCAATTACTGAAGCGGATGAAAATATCCGTTTGGGTTTACTTCTTTATTTAAGGTTTTTTTTTTTTTTTTAAGTATAAGTTTTCAGCAAAATTAATCTATTTTGGACGTTTTCTTCTTCTGCCTCTTTTTTTCCAGTTTCTTTTTTGTCCTTTCTGTTCTGTTGCCCTAGTGTAGAAATCGTAACTATCATCAGTGAGATTGGAATGTATAATATCTGATGTAATCACTAATCAGGGGACATTATTAACCATTACATGGAACCTGAAATTTATTTTGTTTTCCTTTATTTTTGGTGTAAAAATTAATATCAAATTATTTACCATTTATATAGCATATAAAACTCCTTCTCCAGACTATCAAACTTCATATGTA
>JANHAO010019299.1:0-13269 GCA_026873985.1 Saraca asoca
CACAATTTGTCACCACTCAGCCACCACTCAGCCACCGAATATTGACAAAAATATTAGCCACCGAAATTTCGGTCGCTGATTCGGTAGGTATAGCTTCCTAATTTTCCCCCCTTGCAGTAGCAAGGCAGTGGCAATTCGGTCGCCATTAGAGACCGAATTTTTCGGTCTCTAATTTCGGTCGCCAAAAACCTTTTTTTTTGTAGTGACTTAAGAACCTGAGCAAAAAGTGGAGGGACTTTAAGGGCAGGATATAGCATGAGTTCAGTGATTCCTCCTTGACTTTGGAGGAAATGTATGAAAAGGTCCCGGATAGGGTTCCTCATAATCAATGAAAGACATTTGTTGATAAGAATAATAAGGAAAAGTACAAGGTAATGTCTAATGTAAGTATACTATTTAATTAAAATGTATATGCAAATGTTGATAAGAATGATTCCTTCTTATTATAGGATATCTGTAGGAAAAATGCATCAAATCACCAAAAGCAACTGGTTCCACACACAATTGGCTCCAAAAGCTTTGCTAGGAAAAGGGCTAAATTGGTTTTCTAAAACACCTTCTTATTTAAGTATTGATGTATTATCTAAGTTGACATACAATATCTAAATTGATATATATATATATATATGCTTATGTAGGCTAAAGAGCTAGGTCATCCGGTGGAAGAACAGATCTATGGTTTCATGTTCATAAGAAACTAGATAGTACTTATGTTAATGAAGCAACCAAAGAGAAAGGGGCTAGTTTTTGCTTGATGTTTTTATGTTATAGGATTACACATTCATAAACATGTTAATGCAATGGATATTCTACTTTCGCAAGAGCAAATTGAGGAGATCTTGTTCCAAGACCCTTTTTTACAATCTCAGGTCATGTTATAGGATATTGCCATAGTAAAGGTATTTGGAAAAGAGCACTCTGGATGGGTTCGAGGTTTGGGCCTTGGACCATCTCCTTCAAATGTGTTTGGCAAAGCTTTTCAACAATTCAATGGCATGACATTCGATAGCCCTAGTTTTAGTGAGCAGATATAGGTGAGAATCCAAAATTTAGAGGTAGAGTTGACTTCTAAACATAAAAGGTGATTAGCTATGGAGGGAGCATTGGCATCAGTTTTTCAAAAAATATTTGGGATAATATCTGAAGAAATTGCTAATTTGATAGCCCAACCTCCATTGATAAATTTCTATCCTTCTCTTTACTTGTTGATGATGGATTAATTGTGTTTGTTGCTGTTGTATTTGTTACATATAAATCATAAGTTAGAGCTAGCTTCTAAGAATTGGATTTTCTACATTGATTTTCTACCTTGCTAGTTAAATGATTTTTTGCCCTACTAGCTGAATGTGCTTTGCAACAAATATGCAAATTGCTAGCTGGGTATTAATTTTATACTCTATGTGTTGCTGTAAATGATTTTCTGTATTAATTTTCTACCTTGCTAGCTGAATGAGCTTTGTAGCAAATAGTTGATTGATAAATTTGATAGTGTTATATATGTTCATATTTTGTCCTCTTAGTTTGAAATTCGAGGAGCCTTTTTTTTTAATAAGTTGTGGCTTCCAACTTTGCTGTGGCTATAGTTATTTGTTGTTGTTTCTAAAGTTATTAGCAATTTGGATGTGCTAGAAGGATTGCATTTGATGCACAAGTTTTTCAGAAAATTTCAACGTGTTAACCAAACTAGGGATGAATTTGAATGTTACTACAATAAATTAATGGTGTTATTTGTTTATGATTGTAAATTGAAAAGAATGAAACACCACTTATGATTTGAATTTTTAGGTGTGAAACATTTTAAAGAGGGCAAATAGCCATTACCCCTATTCGTTTAAATTTTAGTGTGAGGATTTGAATTTAATTTAACATGAGGGAGGTTTTAGATGAATGCAAATTTGGTTATATATGAATGATTTTCATAGTTAGTATAACAACTTACTCTAATTTTATTTTATAGCCACCAAATGTAAAAAGTGGACATGTCACAAACGCAAGGTCCTTTTCATCCACTAGTCATGACGTACCACCTTGATTTCTACCTTCTGATTGTTATTAAATTATGTAGAGTTATAGAATTCTAATGTTTGACTAACACATGTTTAAATATTTATTATTAATATGAAATTTATATTTAGTTTCATTTATTTAAAATGTAAGCATTTATTATAAATTCTTCTTGCAGCAAGTTAATAGACACAAGAAAAATTAGGACGGGGAAAAAAATTTGAAACTCTACATTTAGCAGTAGTTTTTTATAAAACAAATTTTTGAAAAATCATCACTAAATGTAGCGAAAACCACCACGAAAAATAATTTTTAAAAAAATTCTATAAAACCACCCCTAAATGCAGAGCTAACCATCGCCAAAAACAAATTTTTTAAAAAAAATATTCTAAAAAATCGCTGCTAAATGCAGTGAAAACGCCACAGAAAGCAATTTTTTTAATTTCTAGAAAATTGATGCCAAATGCAGTTATAACCACTGCCAAAAATAAATTTAAAAAAATCTGAAAAATTACTGCTAAATGCAGCATAAAATGCCACTAAAAATAAATTTTTTAAAAAAATTGAAAAACTATCGCAAAATATAGAGAAAATTGCCATTATATTCGTTTTTCCAGCGATTTTTAAAAATTATCATTAAATGCCAAGAAAACAACCACTATGTTTACCTTTTTCGCGGTTACAAACCACCGCTAAATGTAAAAAAACTTGCCACTAATACTTCCTGATTCATGTTTCTGTGGTAGTTCTCAAAACTGTCATGAAATGTATTAGTAATGGTTAAAAGCACCGTTAAATGCGTAAAAAAATTGCCACTAAAGATAAAATTTTTTTGCAGTATATGTTGTATCTATTTTCTGCATATAATTGATGATTTGTATGATTATTATGAACTAGGTCTACTAATTTTGCTATGAATAAGGCTTACTATAGTTCAAGAAGTTGTGCATGTATGATTGGAATGGATAGGATACCTAATATAAATAATAGAAAGAATATATTAGAAATAGAATGTAACAAATAATAGCATGTATGTTCATGTTATATTTCCTTGTATAGACAAACATTTTCCACCAAAAGGTTAGTGGTGGAAACTTTCTCTCATTGATAGATGGAACTCGCCCCTCTTTTAATATGTTATAGAGTCAAATGCTTCAACCACTCTAGTTAACACAAAATACCACCTACCTCTTAGAGGTAGGAACTTCATTATACAATTAGTGACATTATAGTGCTAGCTAGGCTGACCTCTTTTTCCTTTCAGAGAGTTTTTATGTTGTGCTTTAATTATAGTATCTTAGGCTTTTATTTCAATATTACTATTTCAATTTTAAAGTTAAGTGAGCACAAATGTTTTTTGGTTGGTTTCTCAAAAGATAAGTTTATTTATAAATTTATGAAACTTATTTAAATAAAATGTTTTCAATTGTTGAAGTTTTACAGGTATGAACTCAAGGTCCTTGGATTATTACTAAATAACCCAAGCAAGTTATGTTCCCAAAAATGGGGGATGCAACAGTTGGGAATCGGGTCACGATAGAGGAGTTTAGAGGGATGAAATTTATGACAAACCTACGGGTTTATATTATATGTATTCATGGTGTGGCATTAATTGGAGCCATACAATCTATTTTTACAGCATCGTGCTAAGGGTCATACAACCTCCTTATTTTCACCTTAAAAGATTAGCTTAAGAATATGTATATTATGCTATAGATAAGTTACCTACGTTATGCTATGAAAAACATATATATGTTATATTTTGGATAAGCTATGTATGTTAACTTATGCTATAGATAAAATAGGCATGTTCTGAAGTAGATAAGACATGTATGCTGTGCTATGGGTACAACATATGTACGCTATGTTATGGACAAGCTACATGTTATGCTATGGACTCGATTTGTATACTATGCCACGACTAAGACATGTTTATGAATGTGCAAAATAATGTTATATAAGATTATATTCACGTAATCTATGAATATATAAACTTAGGAATGATATTATTTTGTATGTAGGATCTAAAGTATTTTTTATCCATAAGATTAAGGGTGGAGATTTCTTTTCATTGAACTGGTGGACTCGCCGCTCTTATATTTTTTTCATATTCAGATATAGGGCTATCTTATACCTCCTTGTTCAGACGTAGGAGTTTAGTATGTGGATGTCACTTTTCATTGAAGTATAATGTGCCCAGCCAAATCGATCCTATTTATGGATTTTTGACTTGAGTTTTTCATTTAGTTTCTTTAACGAATTATTTTCCTTTGTTTATTTATAATTTAAACTATCATGTGTACACTTTCATAGTTTTACTTAAATTTCGTATTTCTTTTGTATTTACAAAAATTAGATTTGAAACTTTATTTAAATGATTTATTTGTGTACATCAAGGTAAAGGCTCTTGGGTTATTACATTAATAACCCAAACCAGCCACGTTTTCTTAAGTTTGGGGACATGATAACAAGTGAGAGGGGTAAAATAGGAAGGTTCTGATTTGGGTATAAATGAAGTTCAATAGGTCACATATTGATTATTATATACTAAACTAAATCCAATTCATTAAAATTCAAGATTAAACTTTCCTACGTAAGCCCTAAATTAAATTATTTTTAGAGTGGATCTACATTATAATTTAATATATGAATCCCAACCTTGTTTATATACATTTACTTTAACGTTTCTTTGACCCAGAAATCAAATTAAGTAAAAGTTTGACTATCAGTTTTATAAAAATTCTTTAAATTTGGACTAACATTCCACTCTAGTGAGTAATCTCATGGCCCATAGCAATTTTCATTTATCACTCCCATCATTATTATTTTTATTACTATCATCATATTTATTCAATATATGGGTGTTACAACAAAATAATAAAAAGTCAAACAAACTTAAAATGATAATTCGCATCACCATTTAGCTTTTAATATTTTTTTAGTTATATTATCTTTGGTGGATGGACCATGATGAAACATGATGGACTGGATACCTCGAAGTATTCTCTATGTCATGCAAGTATTCAAACCAGGAGAGTGAAAAATAAGAAAGAAAAGAGTGAAAATGAAGAAGAAAAATTGGATATAACTTATTTGGATCACAATTGAAATTAAAAAACCAAGTAAAATTAGAGCAAAAATAAAAATTGACCTCACAAAAAAAGGATTTTACTGTTTAAAGTGGAGTGAATTCAAAGGTGAGAAGGGAGAAAATTTTTTCTTTCGTAATATACTATCAATGCTATTGGTTTCCACAATTTAAAATTAGTTCGCAACTTTTAATTCTTATTGCAATACAATACACATTTATTTTACGTTACACGGTATAAAACATATTATTAAATCGAAGAAAATACCCACTGTCTATTCAGGTGAGTATAATTAATGCTGGTAACCTTCGATGCACCGACACTTCATAAAACAGTCGTATCCCCGTGTCAGAAACGGGATCAACAACGATATTTTATTTATCATATAAAAATATCACCGACACCTTTAAAAATAACGTATCCACGTATCCGTGTCTGCGTATCTTTATATCTGCGTGCCGTGTCTGTGCAACATAGCTGGTAACTGTTAAAAAGTAAAGACTAATTTTTTTTTTTTTGGCAGGAAGTACACGACAGATTTGCCATTAAACGTGGGTGTAATGTGATAGCTTGGAAAGAGGGTTTCCTTTTTTTTTTTTCTGATTGGGAAGACATTATAGGAAAAAGTAATTTCCTTGATAATGTTTAGGAAATAACATTTTGCACCATGGAAAAAGTTGGTGGCAATAACATTTTCATGCCAAAAGCTGCCATGCCCTGCAACATTTGAGTAGGAAGGAAAACTTTACTGCGATATTATGGGAAGACGTAATTTCCGTTATAACAGAAAAAACGTTTTCCGCTCAGGAAAAAGTTGGTAGCAGTAATATTTTCATGCCAAAACCCATCACACCCTGCAACATTTGATTAGGAAGGAAAACGTTACTGAGATGTTACGGGAAAATGTAATTTCTATCATAATGTAAGTGAAGAAAACGTTTCCCCTAAGAAAACGGTTGTTGACAGTAGCATTTTCATGCCAAAAGGTGCCGCACCTTACAACATTTGATTAGGAAGGAAAATGTTACTAAAACATTATGGGAAAAAGTTATTTCTATCATAACGGAAAAAACGTTTTCCACTAAAGAAAAGGTTGTTGGCAGTAACATTTTCATACCTAAAACTATCACACCTGTGAAATTTAACTAGAAATAGAAAACGTTACTAAGATGTTAGGGGGGAAAGTAATTTCTATCTTAGTGAAAAAAACGTTTCCACTAAGAAGAAAAGGTCGTTGAGAGTAGCATTTTCATGCCAAAAGGGGTCACACCTTACAACATTTTGATTAGGAAGGAAAACGTTATTGAGATGTCGTGGGAAAAATTAATTTCCTTTGTAATGTTAGGGAAAATCGTTTTCCACTAAATAATAAGTTAGTGGCAGTTACATTTTACTGTCAAAAGCTGCCACACCCTGCAATATTTGATTGGGAAGGAAAACATTACTAAGATGTTATGGAAAAAATAACTTCTTTCATAATGTTAGGGGAAAAACGTTTCCACTAAAACAAAAAAAAAAAAAGTTGACAGCAGTAACATTTTCATGCCAAGAAGTTGCCAGACCCTGTAACCTTTCCCTAGAAAGGAAACGTTACTGCCACTAATGTTTACACTGAAAAATAAGTGTTGGAGGCTTTATTTTATCATTTATTTCACTCTATTTTGTTTAACAAAAGTATGATTATTATATAATTAAAGGATTAATATTTGATGCACCAGTGGCATATGAAATATTTTACGTGTCATCGCATGATAATATTTTGTATACCATTTGTATAAATATGACTATACTACCAATACATCAAATATAAATCCATAATTAAATTTGAATTAAAATTTAAATTGACTCATTTACAATGTAAACTTTTTTCACATTATTAGTAAATAGAATTTTTCCATGTCAGTAAAAAATGACAATAGTATCTTTTTTTTAAGAATTTTTAAAAAAAGATGGTAATACATGAATAAAGAATAGTGCAATACTAATTAAAAATGTTGGTGGATCAAAATTTAATACATTAAATTATTATCCTTTATTTAATTAATTGGATTATATATTGTTGTAAGATTTACCTCCTCTAAAATATATGTTACAATTTTAAAAATAAATTACAACATCATAATCATTTATAAGAAAATCCAAGTTAAGAATTTAGTAAATAACAATGAATCAAATATTTCTTGTATACTGATAATAAAATTTCTTGTCTAATTGCACTTTTATCAGCAGTATATGAAATCCTATCATGTGCTGACATTTGACAGTATTTCATGACAGTGAAAACGAAGAGGGAAAAATGATTTTACTTATTTGGATGACAACTGAAATTAGAAATGAAGTAAAATTAGTGTAAAAAAAAGTAGGCCTGACAAAAAAAAATTTACTCCAATGTGGAGTGAAAATAAAAGTAAAAATATTTAGACAAAATTAACAATTTTGTTTCTAAAATTATAAAATATTGAAAAAATTATCTCTGAATTATAAAAATAATTATAGTAATTTTTTAATAATAGTCCATTCATATAATTCTAATTCTGTCTCTTCATCGTATTATTCAAAGATAAAATTATATATACAAAGAAATAAGAATACAAAGATAGAATAATATTTAGATATTATTATAATTATTTTTATAATTCAAGAATATTTTGTTATTATCTTATAATTTTAAGGATAAAATTATTAATTTTATTAAATTTATACTTTTCAAATATACCATCAATGCCATTGATTTTCACAAAAAAAAAATATCTTAAATTTTAAAGTAGTTCACAACTCTTTAATTGTTATTCAATTCAAATTTATTTTTTGTTACACGGGATTAAACACGTCATTAAAAAGAAGAGAACATACCTCTATATTTTGGTGAGCACACATCCCGGTAACTCTTGAGGTGACAGCTGGGAAAAAGCCGGTTTTTTTACTAGGGAAGTGCAATGGAAAAATTAATTTCGTAGAGAAAAGCGTTTTCCAATAGAAAATAAGTTGATGGCAATAAAATTTTCATATCAAATACTGCTACGCCCCACAGCATTCGATTGGTTTGGAAAATGTTGCTAAGATGTTATGAGAAAAAGTAATTATTTTCTAATATTAGATAAAAAAACGTTTTTTTACCAAGAAAGAAGTTGGTGGCAATTATATTTTCATGTAAAAAACTGGCACACTCTGCAACATTTAATTAGAAAAGACAACGTTACCGGGATGTTACGGTTTCCTTCGTAATGTTAGGGAAAACAAAAGTTTTCCACTGTGGAAGAACTAGCTGATAATGACATTTTTACGCCAAAAATTGCCATACCCTGCAACATTTGATTAAAAAGGAAGACGTTACTGCTGTTGCTAACGTTTATAGTGTAGAATCTGTGTTAATGCTTTATTTCACTCTATTTATTAAAAAAAACTATAATTATTATATAATTAACAGATTAATTTTTTATACATCAATGCTATTACTAGAAAAAAAAATATTTTCAATGATAATAAAAGATATTATTAAATAATAATAATTTGTTACCAAAAATTTTCAATGACAATATATTATTTTCATACCAAAAGTATCTCACTGAAAATTTTTATGACAACAAATAGTACTTCTTACTGAAAATTTTAATTTTATAGCAAGGTTTATTATTATAATAAATAAGCATTTTTTATGACAATTATATTTTGTTATCACTAAAAATCATATTAGTGGCGAATTTTCTTTATCACCGCAAGATTAATCTTTAGTTACAAGAAAAAACTATTGTCACTCTACAACTAACAACTTTTGCCCATTTTGAAAACTACTAAACTAGCCATTGAACTTAAGAACTTGTATATAGACTAAGTGTCCTAACCAATAGTACATGTTTTAGAATTACTATTCACTCTAGCTATTTAAATTATTATTTCTTATTTTGATTTCTTAAATTTTTAAGTGAACATAAATTTGTTCGCTTCCAAATAAACATCATCATTTGAATTTTTTACATAATTTGTATTAAATATTTATATTTTATTTAATAAATCATTAAATTATTCTTATTTGATAAATGTCATTGATATTTATAATAAAAAAATTAAAATTTTCAATAAAATGAAATAATGTATCATGCTAATGTTATAAAATAATTATTTATATGTATTTATAAAAATTATATTAAAATTATATTTAAAAATTTTGTATGAATATAAGTAATATTTGCGACAATCAAAATCATCGCTAAAATTTTTTTTAGTGACAACATATTTATGTCATAACTAAAAGCTTAATATTTGTAATAATCAATATTTTCACTAAAATTTTTTTTAAGGACCATATATTTATGTCATCACTAAAAATATACTATTTATAACAACCAATATTGTCATTAAAACCTTTTTAGTGTCAATAAATTTATGTCATCACTATTTATAATAAATAATATTATCACTAAAGCTTTTTACAAGTTCAACATATTTTATCTCATCACTAAAAACAGTTCTAGTGACAATAAATGTTGTCACTAAAATCATACCAATCTAAAATTTTTTGTAGGTACAAAAATTAATTTTTAATGATAACTATTGTGATAAGAAATAAAACTTATCATTAAAAATTATTATTTTTGTGACCATCTAATATTAATGCTTTACTGTTCACTAAAGTATTACTTTCAAAGACAGAAATAACGCTTGTCACTAAAGTTTTGTCACTAAAAGTCAATTTTTTTTAGTGTATATATAAAATACTATCACATGTCAACATATAATAATATTTTTTATACGACTAATATAAATATAATTATAATATCCATGGATCAAAATAAATCCATAATTCAATTAAAATTATAATTTAAATTTGATTCACTCTTAGTATAACAGTAAATAAGAAATTTTATCAATTTTAATAGTTTTAAAAAAATTATAATAACGTATGAATAAGTCATAGCGTAACAGTCATTTACAATATTAGTATATCAAATTAATCTTACATGTATAATTTGTTTTATTTGAGCCGTTTGTAAACTTTGTTATAAAAATAAGAGGGTGGGAGTAGCTGTTTGCCTTCAAAATTGATAGAATTTATTTACTTTTGTTTTCATAATCATTTGTTCTCTTCTAAGGACTCCGACAAGTGGGAAAAAGAAAGAATGGCTGAAACAAAGTCCATTTTCAAAGACAAGAGATGGTCGCTCAGTGGAATGACAGCTCTTGTGACCGGAGGAACCAAGGGCATAGGGTTAGTTACATAATTCCAGCTTCAACTTCATCTCTTATTTCTTTCTCTTAACTTTTCATTTCTTGCTTGTTCTAATTCCTATGTATTTCTCTGCAATTCAAATTAGGCACGCTATAGTTGAAGAATTGGCAGAATTTGGGGCATCCATCCATATTTGTGCACGCAATCAAGGAGATATTGATGAATGTTTAAAAGTTTGGAAAAGCAAAGGATTCAATGTGTCTGGATCAACTTGTGATGTGCAATTTCGAGAACAACGTGAAAATCTTATGGAAATTGTTGCCTCAAAATTCGAAGGAAAGCTTAACATTCTTGTAAGATTCTCCCCCTAAACTATCATATATAGCTTTTGAGGAATTGAGTCATCTTTTTTATAAAGTGATTGAAAAAAGATGACTCGGTACATATGAGTAAACAAGTTGTTTTGTTGGCTGAAGAGAAAAACTTAGCTAATATTCCACATTGAAAGGGAAGATAATTATCATATGAGTAAATTCTATTGACTTTTTTATAGTCTAGACCTTTGTTAAGATAGGACAATTATTCTTTCTTATTTTTGTAATTATTTTTCATATGATAAAATAAAGAGAGATTTTGAAAGTACTTGATAAACAACTTTTTGATTAATGTTTAATTGATTTGAATAATTTTATTTTCTAATATCAATGTTTGGTAAATAGTTTTTCTATTCAACAAATTGGATCTCAATCGGCAAATTTGAAAAGACAATGGAACCTAGTGTTTTAAAACAATGGATTTATATCTAGTGTGGAAAAAGACTGTCTTATTCATGACTCATACAAACGCCTCTCCCCATTCAGTATATAATTTATTTTTAAAAGAAAATCTAACAAATATAATAAATTATAATTATTTAAATATTAAAAATATAATAAATAATAAATTATAATGATCTATTTTTAGAAAAAAATATATTAAAATCTAAAATATTATTAAAGTAAACAAATATTTATATAAATTATAAAATATACTCATGTTTTTATTTGATATTTTACATATAAATAATTAATTATAAACATATAATTTTATTAAATATCTTTATATAAATTGCTATAAATTGATCAAATTAATTCATACAATCAGCAAAGTAGCTAATGCAATTCACTTTTGTTTTGTTGAAACTAGATACACATGGAATTCAATATATAACAAAGAGTGATATGGGCTTGTGTCTAAGCTTCTTCCAGCGGTGGACATTGTTATAACTCTTGTCTTTATTTGGCTTTTCCTATTTGGATAGATGATTGCTTTTTAGCAAATATAAACGACAAAAGATAGGTTATGCGTCGTGCATCCTAAAAAAAAATTTATTGATACATATTTTTCAATACTTTTATTAAAAGTTACAACTTTTTATATAAAATTTTATACTTCTTTATATAGAAATTTAAAAAAAGTTAAAATTATTTTGTTGCAGTTTTAAATAATGGAATTATAACTATCCGGAAAATCTATACACACTTGTAATTTTTTATAAAAAAATTATAAATATTATAACTTTTGCCTTAAACTTCTATAAAAACTAACCAATTTTATCGAAAACATTTCATTGCAAAACCCTAAAAATATCAAAGTAAAATTTGAGCCAAAACACATGGAGTTGCATTATATAAAAATTATAATTTGATTAAACTTTTTAGTTTGATTTAACTTTAAAAAAGACGAATACAATTAATTTTGATCTTATATGTCATGCATGTGTCAATATGTCTTTGTCACATTAATTTATGCTAGTATAGGCCTCAACTGACCTCACATGCCTTTTATCAATTCCTTTGACCTCTTAGATAAACAATGCTGGGAGGTATCTGCCCAAGGAAGCCAAAGATCACACTGCTGAAGATATATCAACTATAATGGGCACAAATTTTGAATCTGTTTACCATTTGAGTCAACTTGCATACCCACTGCTAAAAGCATCTGGGCCTGCTAACATAGTATTTATATCCTCCATTGCTGCTTTGAAAGGTTTGCCCATTGGAACTATCTATGCAGCATCTAAGGGTATGATTTATTCTCCTCTTAAACCTTAATTATTAGAAAAAAAATATTCTTATATTCCCTAAGATCTAACTAAATTATGCAAAATTTCCTTCTAATTTCAAAACTTACAAGATTTTTTCTCAAAGATAAAAAAAAAATGTACTACACTTGAATTTAGAATTAAATTTTCAGTTAGTTAAATTGTGAAAGAAAAAAAAAAGATGACATGCAGTTCAAATTAAATATTATTGAATATTATGGCTATTTTATAATTAAAGATGAATTTTAATATACTCAAACAGATAGAGCATGACTTGTATGTAAAATTTAAATTTGAATCTAATTGTAGTGCCTTTATGTATCTTTAGGTGTGAATTTTATAGATTTTGAAATTATTGGAGACCTCATCATAGGTTGAAATTAGAATGGAAAATCATGTAATGATGTTAAATATTAAGCGATGTCAACATAGGTTTTTGAAATTAGAAAGAAAGTTTGAATAATTTTATTAAATATTATGGAAAATCAGTCTAGATTTGAAACTAAAAAGAAAATTCACATAATTTTATTAAATATTTTTTTCCACAATTTTATTAAACTTTAAGCATGGTAAGAATATATTTTCTTAATTATTATTTAAGAGACATCATATTTTATCCTTAAAATAAGGAAGCTTCTTATTACACAAGGGAAAAAAATATATAAATACATGTAACGTCATAACTTTCACAGTACTTAATAACACTTATATAAATATAAATTTTATTATTTATATTTTTATCTCTCTCATAACAAAACAACAATTTGGATAAGATAGAAATTTTGGTTGGCTAGAATAATCATAGAATATATACAAGAATATTATGAATCTACATTGTGCACAGGAGCCATGAATCAAGTGACAAAGAACTTGGCACGTGAATGGGCAAATGATAATATTCGCGTAAATGCAGTTGCACCAGGAGT
>JANHAO010019300.1:0-13274 GCA_026873985.1 Saraca asoca
GCTTCAATGAAAGTCTTGAATTTAAATTTCCAAAAATTAAAGTTTTCTGAATCAAAATATGGTGGATTATTCAAGAAAGAACCATCAGAAAAGATAGGTGCGCATAAATCCATTTTTTTAACTACACAAAGGTGTATTAAGAGCGAAAGCTCTGATACCAACTGTCGGTCTCAGTAAAGAAAAATAATTTGCGAAAATAAACAGATCTTACCCTTTTCTCGTTGGGAAAGTTGTATACACCTTTATCAAATTCAATGTTATTTTAATAGATTATGCAAAAAACTGATATTCAGAAAGTCTTAGAAAGATAAAGGTTAAAGATTATTAAAAAGAGCAATTAAGATGTAAGAAGGAGAAGAAATTTAAAGACATAAGTCTTTAAAGTGATTCAACTTGAATTGAAACCGCAATTCAAGTCTACTCTACTTAATCTTTCTCAATCGAAAAGGCTTTCAAATTGAAATAAAACTATCAGGATTGACAGGCTCCTGAAATGCCAGTCTTTACAATCAACACACAAGAATTTCACAGGTTTCTTACTAACCTAGAAGAATTACAATAGGTTCTTCTAAATCTATACAGATTTCTAACACCTAGAATCTCAGATAAACGAAATTGAGTAAGAAAGGGATTGAACTTACAATACCAGAGTTTGAGATGAATATCTCAAAAAAAACTACAATAATCTTGGATGAGCTTTGATCCAGAAATCTCAGAAATATCAATGAAGTAGAAAGAAAATCGTGTTATGTTCTTAATCAATCTTTTTCACACTTGAATATGAAGAAAAACTATGAGGAATCATTTTTATATTAAAGGCAGGTGAGTGTGAATAACTACTATAACCGTTTGTAACAGAATAACTAAATTTTGAGTTATTGCATTGATTAACACATTGATTATAATATGTTATTACTAACTCATCGGTGTAATAATCGAAGTGCCATAATTGCTTACAGCCTTAACATTGATTAACACATCGAAGTACCTAATTTTCAAAACCTTCGGTGTAAACTATTTTCCTCATGCATCGATGTTACATCGATTATGATATAAACTTTTCACAAGTTCTTTAACACATCGATGTGTACATCGATTCATGGTATAAAAAATAGCTTTATAAAATCTCATTTTTTTTCAAGCGATTTTCAAATAATTCTCTCTATCTTATTGTTGAATTAATAGTTTTAGATCAAAAATCATCGGAGATTATTTACAAAAGGATCCTATTAAACAAAATAAATCCTAAAACTAATCTTGGATCTTCTTGAAACTTGAATCAAAATGTCTTTGAACCTGTAAAACAACAAATCAAAAATACTTACAATATATTATTAGATAAAATTATTTTTTAACATTAAAACTAAGGAAAATATGTAGCTTAGATTGATCTAGGCTAACACCAACAACTCAAGGAGTACTTGACTACGGCACTGGTGCTGGGTTTACCTACCAGTGGTGGCAACTATACTATTTATTGTGATACTTTTAGGATTGGTTTTAGATGTGTTTTAATGTAGCATGACAAGGTCATAGCATATGCATCAAGGCAACTCAAGAAACATGAACAAAATTATTCTACTCATGATTTGGAAATGGCTACATTGTGTTTACATTAAAGATTTGGTGCTATTATCTGATGGTGAGACATGTGAGATCTACACTAATCAGAAAAGTTTAAAGTATATCTTTGAGCAGAAAGACCTGAAGCTAAGGCAATGTCACTAGATGGAGCTGATAAAGGTTTATGATTAGGGAAGGCTAAAGTAGTAGCCAATGAATTGAGTAGAAAGTTTGTGGAAAGTCTTACTTATATTGATGTCCATAAGAGCTAATCATTCAAGAGATGCTGAAGGTGAAAGCCTGTGGAATCCAATTACAAATATTGGAGCCTGGGATACTTATGGCTAATATGCAGGTACAGTTAACAATAGTGGGTTGGGAGAGAGTTAACAATTTAAAGTATTTTAAAATCTGAAGAGGACTTTCGAATCAATCTTTAATGCTAAATTTCTTTTAGTAGGTTGTCGTTTTGGCAAAAGTTAGAAAAGTAACACTTTGTTGAAACTCATCCTTAAGGAAGAGAATCGTTGAGGTGAGTAGATAATCCCATTATATTTTTGAATCCCTTATTACAAAAAAAAATAATTTTTGTTACCTAAAACATCATAAATTTCAAAGTAATTAGAATATTGCTGGTAGCTTGTTTGAAATCATAACCATATGTTACATATATATGTGTGTGTGTGAATATGAATTACTATAGCATACCAACTCTTTTATATTAATTATTGCTCATGGAACTTGTGGCCGTATTATTTTGCTATATTAAAATTTTGAAATTATTGAACTATATGCTACATGAAATGAATGGTAGTGTCTTCTGATCACTGCATTTATGATTTGGCCAAAAATTGCTCTTTGTTTCTGAATATATATGGTAATGTAATATATTTTGTTGAGAGATCGTTTTTGAAACTTGAATCCATTGGAAATTCCTTTAGAGAACTTTCAAGTGCACTTATGGTTAGAATTATATCTATTGAAAAAATAAGAGAGTATATCTAATAGGAGAATAAAGTGTATGACGATGATTGATATCTGTTAGGTATAGTTATCTTTACGAATTCTTTTTTTTATTCCATTTGCATTTAGAAAACTAGAACCTCTCTGATACTTGATTATTTGGGAAATTCGAAAGATCTTAATGATTTTCTTGAATTTATATTATGATGAATATTTTTTTGTAATATTATACTCTAATTAGTATTTTAATTTGTTAATTATTATATTCTCTAAATTTGATTTCATTGATGAATTGAAACTTCTGAACTATTAGATTATTATTAAACTATTGATTATATCCTCACAAATGTATGTTTTACTACTTTGATTCTAAACATGAATTACAAACTAAATTTTAGTTTTCCAAGGAATTATCTACTCAATGAGTTTCTCTAAAACTCACCCTATTTTTCAAGACCTGAGGTCACTCCTACAGTTCACCCTTATCCACCTGGTCCAGAATTTGCTCCTTGATTGAGTAGATTCCTTCTTGCAGAGCTTAAAGGTATAATGATGGTGTGATTTTGGTAATTGGTGTAGTTGAGTTGTGCATATAACTAGTCTGGTTGTTGCCCAGTAGGTTGTAGGTACTATGTTGTCTAGGTTTCTATCGTCTTGATTTTTGTTGTACAGGTTGTGTGTAGAGTATATAGCCCTTGTTTGTTGTCAAGCTTAGTGCCCTCAGGTCCAAAAAAAAAAGAACAAATTGAGTATTTACTAAATACATCTGTCTAGCAGTAAACATGTTACAGTTGTATCATATTAAGTGTGTTTCTACATTATTAGGCTTATAGAAGATTTCTCAACAACAACCTTTTACGTTAGTTACGTGCCGTGGATCAAGGCGTGACAAGGAGTGGAGTTTCTTTTAGGTAATCAATCATGGGATTCCAAGTCATGTTTTGGATGAGATGATCATTGGAATCGGCAGGTTTCAAGAACAAGATGGATACATCTCTTTTAATCTTTGTTGTGTTGGTATCATTTTAGACTTGACTCAGCTCACTGGTGAAAATGGTGGCCACAAGCAAAGATGATTTACAGGCAAGTAATTTTTCCCATTATGACAGGAAAAGTGAACTTAAGACATTTGATGAATCAAAAGCCAATGTCAAGGGACACGTAAAAGCTGGCGTGACAAAAGTTCCACGCATGTTCTATTGTGGACAATCTGATCCCTGTGAGAAGTCACACAAAGATTCAAGTTTTAGTATATCCCTATTATTGATATTCAAGGCATCCATAGTACTTCTATAAAGAGAACTGAAGTGGTGGGAAAAGTTCGAAATGCATGTGAGAAATGGGGCTTCTTTCATATTACCAACCATGGAATTCCATCTCATGTTTTGGATGAGATCATCAAAGGAACTAGTAGGTTCCATGAACAAGATGCAGGGGTGAGAAGAGTTCTACACCTGCAATCTCAGCTGGAAAGCAGTTTACATTTCAAATTACGGTCTGTACAAAGATCCAGCTGCTAATTGGAGAGATACACTCATATCTTTCATGGCTCCTAATTCACCGAAACCAGAAGAATTAACAGTAGTTTGTAGGAATATTTTGATCAAATTCGCGGATAAAGTAATGGTTTTGGCCTTTACTTTGTTTGAGTTACTAACAAAGGCACTTGGGCTTAATCCCCTTCACCTCAAAGAAATGCGTTGTGCTGAAGGACTTGTTCTTCTTAGTCATTACTATCCAGAATGTCCCGAGCCGGAATCAACTATGGGCACTAACAAGCACTCAGATGCTAACTTTATTTCAATACTTCTGCAAGACCAGATGGGTGGCCTTCAAGTTCTTCGTGAGAATCAATGGATTGATGTTCCTCTTGTAGATGGAGCTCTTGCTGTAAACATTGGAGATCTTCTGCAGCTTGCAACAAATGACAAGTTCACTAGTGTTGAGCATAGAGTCTTAGCAAAGCATCAAGGGCCAAGAATTTTAGTGGCATGCTTCTTCAGAACACATGAACAGACAGATCAATATGCATAAAAAATATATGGTCCAATAAAGGAACTGTCATCTGAAGAAAGCCCACAAATCTACAGAGAAACAACTTTGAAAGACTTCTTGTCCCATTATTATGGGAAGGGACTTGATGGAAGCTCCTCAATATCACACTTCAAGTTGTGAAATCATTGCTGCCTTAAGTTGTGACATTCTATGTTTTTTGAAATTTGACATAAAGAACTGGAAAATCAAACCAGTTCTCAGCATGCTTACATTGAATGTTTCCCCCCCCCCTTTTTTTTGGGGTCTGAGGCATTTAATCTGGCAAAAACAGACAATAACTAGGTCTATTAAAAATAGACATACGAAAGCAATAGTATATACCAACCAACTATATTGACTGGGAAATTCCAAGTGAAAATATCAATCATGGTCCTAGGAATATTTGAACACACTATAAACACTCTATGTCAAACAGAACTCCACAAATTCAGAAAACTTAAAGACAGTAGTGTCCATTTTGTATGAAAACTATATTTCATATAAGCCTTTATTGTAGAAGCATTGTACAGCTCAAAGAAACCCAGGTTGGATCAGCTCATCAAGATTCTTCTTGTTTGATAAAAGATTAGCTCATCTAGATTCATTAATGGCTTCATGAAAGCCAGACACATGCACGAGTTTGAACAGCAAAGTTTGCAATGATCAACATTTTCTCAACAAGTCTTCCAAAAGGGAGTGTATCTGTTCTCTAACAGCGTCTCGATTACCACCGCTCAATGTGAAAAGAGTTGCCCCTGGATAATTCCTCAACCTTGCAACTGCAGAAATTGATAACATTGCTCATTTCCGAACTCAGCTTAGAAAGAGATTCACTCCAAAATGTTTATAGTCATGAACAAAATTTTTAGCTTCATTTGTATTAAATGCTTATGCTACTTTCAAGTCTTATATGATAAGCTATTCTAACTCATTAATTGGACGAGTAAAAAGACTGCATGATGCCATGATGTTATGAGAATCTAAATAAGATCATCAGCACTATCACTATGAAAAACAATTCATTAAATATAAAGATAATAACAGAAACTTGCTAGGGAGATGAACCATAATTGTTAAGCAAGAAACCAGGTGTTGGGAGGGGAGGGGGATGAAAGTCAGAAAAATACCTTCAGGTATATCTCTGCCAAATTTTGGAATCGGAATAGAGGCCAAAACTGCGATATTTGACTCCAAAACTCTTTGAACTGCAGTGAAGAACGATGAACTGTATAACTCCATCTTACCAACTTCATCAATGATGAACAGATCAGTATCCTCTCTGACCTAATCATAGTCCATAGAGTGTGTCATCAGACCTCCAAAGACATTAATATATTGCAAATATATGTCCTCAATGCTAAAGCTCAGAAATTACTACCATCTTGCATGTAAGGCAGATAATAACCAAACATATTTGCAGTAATTAAATTTCCTACTATTGCAATAAACTCAGAAGGAAAAAGAGAAACTCATGGTTCTCTCAAGGTTTTAAGCTACTTATGTTAACAAAATTCATAAACAAAAGATGCCGAGAAAGCCAACTCACCTGCAACTCTGGCAGTGCCAATGACTCAAAAGATGCTATATCAACTTTATACTTGCCAACACTAGGCCATCTGCGAGACTCTGGGCTGCCATTAAACAACATGCTTTACATGAATATCCATAGTTCAGACATAAGTGGAGGACAATATAAAGTAACAAACAAAAACATCAAATATGTCTATGCTGTTATTTTGTGAACAATAGTAAAAGCAATTAGAAGTTAACAAAAACTCATTCAGTGATCCAGATTGATCAATTGTTCACTATTAGCATATGAAATGAAAAAAAAAAAAAGTAACAAAGCAAAAAGGCAAGAAAATTTGAAAAAAGAAAAATGAAAAGACCTGGAAATTTCGGTGGAGGCAAGAGGACAGGTGCGACCATCTAGAGTTACGACTTGGAAACCAACTCTCTCGCTTCCTCGACGAACTTCACCTGCAATTTTGCACACTATCAATCCCTTTGACCAAGTGAAAATCCAAGCGTTATGCATTTAAAATATTCGACAAAATGCCAAGCCAGAAGCTTACGAGTATAGAAACCCTGAACCTTGAGATTAGGATTTGAGGCTTTGAGGCTCTCAAACACTCTCATTATGAGAGTGCTTTTACCCACACCCTCGGCAAAATCAACAACAACAGATTAGACGAGATTATGAGCTATAATATCACGTTGTAATTGTGAAGGTAATCTACTTTGTTCTTCGTTGATGATTAATAAAAACTCTTATTCATTCAAACAGATTGGTAAGAATAGGGTTTATGAGACTTACAGGTGGACCGGTGACCAGAAAACACCTGCCGGGACCCGCCATTTGCTCTCTTTCTCTCCCTCTGGCGCGACTGGTATTTTGGCCTCCGGGACTGTAAGTTATTGTTAGGGTAATTTGCAAATTACTCCCCTTAACTTTAGGGTATATGCAAAAAAATTCCCCACTTTTAGGAAGGTTAATGTTTTGTCACTCCCTATAAATTCTGTTTCAGTTACTTTTGACGTTGCATACAGGCAGTGACATTTTAATCTTATATATATATATATATATATATATATATATATATATAAAATAAAATTAAAAGGGTTAAGGAGTGAATTGACCTTTTTGTAAATTGAAACCGTTATTGCACAAACCTTATAATTCAAGGATAATTTCCAATTTGCCTTTATTTCTTTATTGTTAACATTTCAAATATAAATATTGAAGATAGAGAATAAATAAATTTATTTGAATAACAAAACTAAGTATTTAGAATTTTCTGAAAACTGTTGTTGCTTGAAACATTTTCAAGCAAATATAAATTCAATATTGTTTTTACTAGTCATAAATATAAAGCTTAAAAAAAATTTAACATCAAATTTAATCATCTATAATTTTCTTAAAAAATGATTGGTAATTTGATGTAATTTTTTCAAATCATTTAAAATTTCATAATCTGAATGAATATGGTATTGACATTATAATGTGCATAATAATTCCAAGTTTTTATTCCATGTTTTGCTCATGTACAAATCTAGTTTTGTGTACAAAATTTTTCACCATTTTTTCAATAAATATATTAAAAATTATAATTTTATTAACAAATTTTATATCACAAATTCTTTAAATTTTCAATTTTCTATAAAAAAAATTATGTATAATTTTAAAATTTCATAAAAAAGTATAAAAATATGTAACATAATTTTCTTCGAGCACGTTTCAAAACAAAACCATAGTTTTTCCCTCAAAAAATAACCCATATATTATGATTTGTTTGTGGTTTCTTGTTAATGGGCTGCTACAGTTGGGCCCAAGCTAGCCAAAAGCCTAGAACCTCGCATGCCCAGTGGCAGGTGGTCCAGTCCACACCAAAGCAATTAGCAAGACGGAATAAGCAATTAAAACGAAAACATAAATTGACCATGCTTGGCTATTCCCTACTTCACTGGAAATTTGTAGCTGGCGATAGACTTTAATTAGGGTTTGACGGTGAGGTAATCTACAGCTTGTTTTTCTCGTCTTCCGTCTTTGGCTGCGAAAATGGTAATACGCTGTTATTTCTAGTTGTGGTTTTATGGTTATTTCGAGCTTATTCACTGATTTTGGCCTTGACGTTGACCTTGACCATGCCCATGAACTGTTTGATTTGCAGCCATCACACAAGACCTTCGTGATCAAGAAGAAGCTAGCCAAGAAGAAGAGGCAGAACAGGCCCATCCCTCACTGGATTCGGATGAGGACTGACAACACCATAAGGTTTAATCTGATTTTGTGAATACTGATGATGATGATGACGAGTCTTTCAATATAGTTGTGGCTCATCTTGTGCAATTTTGTTCCTGATTCAGGTACAATGCTAAGCGCAGGCACTGGCGCCGAACCAAACTCGGGTTTTAAGGTGGATGAACTTGGAAATTGGAGTGGAATTATGGTTTTTTAATCAGGGGATATAAAAGGGTGTGGTTTTAGTAAAAATGTTGACACGACAGTGAAATTTCGTAGAGATTTTGAGAAGTATGAGTGTTTCGAAGTTGCCCTTTTGCTTGATATGTTATGGTTTTCTTTTCTGTTGTTGAACTAGCTTTATGTATATGATATATGAAAATTGGCTTGACCCAGTCCTATAAAAGTCTCGAATGGTGGCTAATCTGTACTTTGTGTGTATGGTTTTTAAATTGTGGTTGCAGTTATGTTGTGATTAGTAAAAATGTAGATAAATGCAGAAAAATGTAGTTGTGGTGAAAATTTGTGGTTGTGGGACGTCAGCAACAGCAATATTGTGTTAATGTTGCGGCTGTGGATTGTAATTTTAAACCTGGTGTGATTTGGCAGTGCCATCAACATTTAAAAAAAAAAAAATTCTGAGATTTTGCCAATGTTGTTATACAAGTTAATTGAAATGCTTGATATGTTAAGAGTAGGGTTTAGTCCTTTCCTACAGTATAAAGAATCTGAAGTTCAGCAGGTCTACAAGATTAATTAGGAGCTAGACGAAGCAAGCTGCATGGTCTAGAATGAAGTGCCTCCATGACTTTGAATGTTACGTAAAAAGGATTTGCACGAATTCACAGAGAAATGCCTCATGAAATGCCACTGTGTTGGTCTGGTAGTCAGAAGCTTGATCCTATTCTGTTATATAACTGCATACTGGAGAAACATATAGAAATTGTCTTTAGGGTATTCCAGAAGATTGGTGGAGAATTTGCCTCTAATTGTTCAGGAATCGAACTCATTAGAGGATAATTGATTGTTATCTAGCAGTCCGTATGCACAAGCTAAGATACTGCTGAATGCTACAAGTTTCACTTCGATCATATGCTTTATTACATTATTTAAAAATGAAAAATAAGTCAATCACTTGGCTAACTTTTTTAGTTGCTACAATCGTGTGCAGTGTAGTTGGTATTAGCTCGGAGAGCTAAGCTTTGCAATATTATCTACTGGGGTTCCTCCCCAAGATGGATCGTAAATTATAAGGATATAGAAATTGGTCCAAATTTTTGTATCACTTCATGACTCTCCATATACTTAGGCAACATCTCATAGTAATGTGCAAAATAATAATATATGAGGGAAAGATGCAAATTACCCATTAACTATGGAATAGTTATATTTAACATCTACAATTATTAATTTTTGCACTTAACCTCCATCAACTCTAAATTAGTTGCATTTAACATCTAACATCTATCTTATGAACAATATAAGAGAGCAAATATGTTAAGGTTTGACATGAAATTTTATGAAAAAAAAATCTAGTGTGAATGTGATGCTATTCAAATTTGATAGCGATTTTACTTGTATACTATTTTTTCTTATTTTTAGATATTTTAGAAATTTTTTGATCATTTTTATATAATTTGTTTGTCCAATACATGTAAAAAAATTTATTATCACAATCTTTACATTTTTATCTTGACATGGGTATAATATGGCGCTTGTGTTCTCCTAGAGTCATGAAAAAAAGCTTATATGAGTATAATTTATCACTTATCCAAAATAAGGAGAATTAATTGTAAAAATTAATAATTATGAGTGTTAAATACAACTATCTTAAAGTTGAAGAAGTAATTTACATTTTTTTTCCTGTATATATAATATAATTTGAATTTAAATACCCCTTGACATAATAATTTGTGTAAACACAATATATTTTACAATTTATTATGTATTTCTAGCATGCATGAAATTTGTAGGAGGGAAAAAAAGCTATTACAGTTATGAAATGATCCATTTAAGGTTGCTCAGTTGTTATAAACTAAAAGACGTGTTTTATCTCGCATTTGAGGGAAAAGAATGCCCTGTACTGAAGTACAAGCTGGTGAAATTAAAAAAGTAGGTTATTGTCACTGTAATAGATAAATCTTATCAAAATAACCGTTACATATCCATTTCCTCAAATTGACAATTAATGAAACATTGAAAACCAACGAAAAAACTGGAAACCAGCCAAGAAAATGATTAGCGTTACTCTGAGGTCCAAGACCAACCGAAGACATTGGTAAGCCACAAACCAGCTTCCGAGGAACACGAACTGGGACTAGCATTGGAAGTGGTCAACCACAATTATAGCAATCTACGAGGAATCATGGATTGCCTATAAAACAAAAGGGAAAGTCAGAAGCCATAGTTATTGAAACCTGCATATAACAAATCCAGTTATCCTGTTTTCTTCTCAGTTCTTGTTCTCTCTCTCCTTCCTCTTTGAAGGCCTATGGTAGAGGCCTGAAGAGGAGCTCTCTGCCAGAGCTCATTGAAAGGAAGAGAGACCATAAAATCAAAAAAAAAAAAACAAAAAGTGCACACACACACTAACATACATTTCTCATCATGGCGTCTGACATATCATTTGAAGACCTCAAGAATGAGAAAGTGGACCTTGTAAGGATAAAGGGCTTACATGTTTATTTTTTTCATTTTTGTTTTGCATGGCATTCTGCATGAAATTTGATGACGGTGTTTTTCTCGTGGGGTGTGTTTTTAAGGAAAACATTCCAGTCGAGGAAGTGTTTCAGCAGCTGAAATGTACGAGAGAGGGACTCTCATCAGAGGAAGGAGAGAAGAGGCTCGAAATTTTTGGTCCCAACAAGTTGGAGGAGAAAACAGAGTCCAAGTTTCTTAAATTCCTGGGTTTTATGTGGAATCCTCTATCATGGGTCATGGAGTGTGCTGCGGTTATGGCCATTGTCTTGGCCAATGGAGGGGTAACTACAAATCTCCCATCTCTTCTTGTGACGAAAATTCTTAAATATTTTCTATCAAACAAAAAAGATGAAATACTCCAATTATAATAGTACACCTACTTCTACCCAGTAGAAATGAACCAGCTATTTGTCAATTTTGTTGTTTTCCCTGATTATGGTTATGATTTTCATAAAACTGATAAATCACTCCAAGTATACTAGAATTTGTTTGTGTTTTTGTTTGTCTTAGTCACTCTTCCTAACAAGAACTTTCAAACAATACAGGGCAAGCCACCAGATTGGCAAGACTTCCTTGGTATTGTGGTGTTGCTTTTCATCAACTCAACTATTAGTTTCATTGAGGAAAATAATGCTGGCAATGCTGCATCCGCTTTGATGGCTGGTCTAGCACCCAAAACCAAGGCAATAATTCTTCTATTATCTTAATGTTCTCATGTTCATGTGAATTTAAACATTTTCTGAAAAGAAGTCAATTTGTAGGTGTTGAGGGATGGAAAGTGGCATGAGGAGGAGGCAGCAATTTTGGTGCCAGGAGATATGATCAGTATCAAGCTGGGAGATATCGTCCCAGCCGATGCCCGTCTCTTGGACGGAGATCCCCTCAAGATTGACCAATCTGCACTCACAGGTGAGTCTTTGCCGGTCACCAAGTACCCCGGGGAAGAGGTTTTCTCCGGTTCCACCTGCAAACAAGGTGAGATTGAGGCTGTTGTCATCGCCACTGGTGTCCATACCTTCTTTGGAAAGGCTGCGCATCTTGTGGACAGCACCAATAATGTTGGTCACTTCCAAATGGTATATCTACTATCTTCTACTTTCAGAAAGTGTCTCAAAATATTAAGTTCTAAAGGTAATATTTTTGGACCAATCTTTTTGATGTTTGATTTTATTTTGTTAGGTGTTGACATCCATTGGTAACTTCTGTATCTGCTCAATTGCTGTGGGGATGCTTACTGAGATCTTAGTGATGTACCCCATCCAGAAAAGGCCATACAGAGAAGGTATTGACAATTTGTTGGTGCTTCTCATTGGAGGTATCCCAATTGCCATGCCAACAGTGTTGTCTGTGACCATGGCTATTGGGTCTCACAGGCTTTCGGAGCAAGGAGCCATCACCAAGAGGATGACAGCCATTGAAGAAATGGCTGGAATGGATGTTCTCTGCAGTGATAAGACTGGGACTCTCACCCTTAACAAGCTTACTGTGGACAAGAGCTTGATTGAGGTGAGTGATCATGCAAAAGAGTTTTATATGCTAATAAGTAACAATGAATCAATAGCATTTTTTTAAGGAAAATGACAGGTGCAAATATCACTCAATTGTGTCCATCACAATTTGATTTAAATTGACTCTTCTAATTGCTGGCTCTACCCGTTTAAATTTTGCTGGTATCACTAAGTGACATTTGTGCACAATATTATGTATAACTTGCATTTTTTTTTTAATTAATGTGTCTCTCTTCTTACATTAAAATTTGTTATAACCATGGTTGTTTGTGAATGCAGGTGTTCCCCACCGGCATGGACAGGGACACCCTTGTCCTGTATGCTGCAAGAGCTTCTAGGGCTGAAAACCAGGATGCCATTGACGCCTCAATTGTAGGGATGTTTGGTGACCCCAAAGAGGTAAAATATTTAATATTAAGACATTCCTTGTAAACCATATTCCTGTGCTAAAGTGAAGATATCAAAATGTCTTAACTTTTTCCTTCCTTTGGGCTCTTCCGCAACATCTCAGGCAAGAGCAGGAATCACTGAGGTGCATTTCTTGCCCTTTAATCCTGTGGAGAAGCGCACTGCCATTACCTACATTGACAACAACGGTGACTGGTTCAGAAGCAGCAAAGGTGCTCCTGAGCAAGTAAGGCAATTTGTCCTTCTGCGTTGATATAGTATTAGATTAACCATTGTTGGGTTGTCCCACATTGGAAGTGGAAGGGGCTAGGTGCTTGTTTATAAGTGTGAGGGAAAGCCTCACCCCTTGAGCTAGC
>JANHAO010019301.1:0-13267 GCA_026873985.1 Saraca asoca
GCCTAGTTTCAGCTAGATAGGGTCATGAATGATTTTCTAGTTTTTCTTGGTATTATGCAGGCAAGTTTCTTGAGAAGGTGTGTAGAGTGTTTCTTATGTTTGAGTGTTGTTCCTGTTGTACTTGGATTGCAATTTATGGTTGTGCCTTTTGTATCTGTGCCATTGTTAATAAAATCAATACAACAGTTAGTTTTGTTTTTCCAATGAGAAGCATTTGTTGTGGGTTTTTATTTTCAAGGTAATTTAAACTATGACCTAAGCATTTGCTATTTGTCTCACACTTAGGTTTCATAAATGGATGTTTAGAAGCTTACTGTTGCCCTCTAATGGAACATATTATGGACACTGTTCATACCTTGTCTTTGTCTAGTGTTTGCTCTTTTATAACATTGCATTACTTTTTGAGTTTATCAGGAAGCTAGAGAAATTTCACTCACCCAGCTTCCACATTTTAACAAGGCAGTTGTTATAAACTGCAAAGAGGTTACTTCCTTTATCTTTGTGTTAAATTTATGCCCATTCTATTTATCAGTTTCCTATAACTATGCCACGGATTTTGTTGCACATTATCCAGGCATGATTCCCGTATTTGTAAAAGGCTTTTTGAGATATAATTTAACTATTTGCTCTTCTATCCAGGCCATTAGAAAACGTCTACGGGCCATCAATGAATCTCGTGCTCAGAAGAGGAAGGTGATGACTTTAGCCATTTAGTATTTTTGTTATGCTTGCTGAAAATTATGTTGCAACAATATATCAATATTTGTGTGTTTTCTTTTGGCCCAATGTGGGTTTAGTTGGTCTTTTCCCAGTTATGAAAGTTTTTGATCTACACTATCGTGTTTACTATGATAGGCTGGTCAAGTCTATGGTGTGGCTCTTTCGGGATCACAACTTATAAAGCCTAATGTTTTCCCCGAACTAAGGTCATGTGGTGAAGAATTCCGGAAGAAATGGATTGAGGTATTCTTAGTGGAAATCTTGCTCCTACTCATTTCTAATGTGTGTAACTTACCTGTTTAACAACTATGCTTCTTTGTACTCTAATTATTATTATTAAATTTATATATTGAAGAGAACCCTAAGTTGTGAGTGATAGCTATTTTTACTTCTCAAAGAACAGGGGTGGAAAGATTGTTTGTTAGAAACCCACTAGGTGCATGCTTGTGATTAAGGTTTTCTTTCTCTTGAGGATTGCTTATCCTCTTTTCTTGTACCCTTTTTCTTTCTCTTAATAACATTTTCTTTTTCTAGGGAAAAAAAAATGATTCCTGATGAAGTATTTTAGATGCTATGTTGCTTTTATGGAAGCACTGGCCCACTGTGGTTATTTATTTTATTGCTGTCAATGCTGATTGCAATGGACTGTAGTAAACCAGCACTTGTCTTGTGTAGTTTGTGGAAATTTTGTCAGACAGATTTTTTAAATGAAAAATAGTGTTACAAATAGCTTTCACCAATATTAGATTTTTATATGCTATCCCAGAGTAAAGATGATGGGTTTTAGGTCCCACCATGTTAATAACGAAAAAGTGTCCCACCATGTTAATAACGAAAAAGTGTCTTGCTCGGTCAGTTTTGCACTTTCAAGGAATTCAGAGTCAGTAGTCCATGATGTTCAAATTTTTGTTTGACCCTGTGGTGTTTAGTAGTTGTTAACCAAAATTTCGTGTTGGGATTCATTTATTTAAGACTCATTTTGGTGTTGAGAAGCTTCTGACAGTGGAATTCAGTTTTTCACATTGCCTGAGGGCCGTTTTTGTTTCGATTTGTAAGGTTTTATAAATTTGACTGGATTACAGTGTGCTGGAGTTCTAGCATACACTGTTGTAATTGATCCAAAGCAATGAGAAGTTGAGCACTTTTTGCTTTTGAATTGGTAAATCATCTGTCTATTATTTACCACTTTATTCTGGTGGGCCATAATAGCTTCAATTTTTATTTGTTTCCGTTGAATCAGAAAGAATTTGATGAGTCATTAATGCGAGATGAAATAAAAATAAGATATTTTTACCTCGCATTATCTATGGAGATAGTTTATTCTGGAGACCAAAATAAATGGTTTGGACCTTTTCTGGGAATGATCTGGCATAAAGCATGAATAATGTCAGTGTTTGATGAAGGCCGAGTACAAATTTGAATGGATCTAAAATATGGTCAAATAATGAGTAAGTCTTGGAGGCTTGGACTGTTTGACATCCTAAAATGCCTATTCACTGTTTTGATGAGTTATTTGTATAAGTTCATTTGACAAATTTATTAGTCTTTTTGTAGTCTAGATTGATGTGCCCGTTAAATCCTTGAATGTTTTTGTCAGTCTTAGTTGGCTGTTTGTTTTGAAACATTACTGCCACTACCACTATTATCTCTAATACCGCTGTTCTACTATAAAAATACCTTAAATCTGTCTTGTACAGGGATTATCTCAACCACACAAAAGATTGCGTTCTTTGGCTGATCATATTCCTCATGGTTATAGAAAGAAAACACTTTTGGAAGTTCTTATCAGGAATAATGTTCCATTCCTAAGGGCAACTTGGTTTATAAAAGTCACTTACCTCAATCAGGTACGGTCACATCAATATTAGTATATAATTTAACTACTGTCTTAAAATACCTTTTTTTGGGTAATATAAATATTGGAAGGAAGATCATGGATTGAATTTTCAGGTTCGGCCTGGTTCTGCTAGTATCTCTTCTGGGACTTCCGACAGAAGTCAATTGTCTCGTTCTGAGCATTGGACCAAAGATGTTGTTGATTACTTGCAAACTCTTCTGGATGAATTTTTCTCGAAAAACATGTCTCATTCTACTCCTCATTCTCGTTCTCCACAAATGCCTTATGCTGGATCTATGCAGCACAGAGGTGATCCGGTATCATCTGTTTCCAATGGTCAAGAGCCATCTCTACATTTTAAATGGTGGTATGTCGTGCGGCTTCTGCAGTGGCATCATGCTGAAGGCTTGCTTCTTCCATCTCTTATCATCGATTGGGTTTTGAGTCAACTACAGGTATTAATTCTGCCTTGTCAGTCATTCTGATATTCCTTTTTGCATATAACATTCTATTTGTGGTCATGGAAAGGCAAATGAGCATTTAATATCTTTTGCAGGAAGATTTTTGCCTTCATGTTTTTGTTATTATTTTTTATCATTTTTATGTTTTATGTATTTTTGCTCTTTTCAGGAAAAAGAATTGCTTGAGATCTTGCAGCTCCTGTTGCCTATTATATATGGCTTTCTAGAAACTATTGTTCTATCTCAAACATATGTACGCACTCTTGCTGGAATAGCTCTTGGTATTGTTCGTGATCCTGCTCCGGGTGGGTCAGATCTAGTAGACAATTCCCGGAGAGCATATACAACTTCTGCTCTGATTGAGATGCTCCGGTATTTAATACTTGCAGCTCCAGATACATTTGTTGCTTTGGATTGCTTTCCTTTACCAGCTTGTGTAGTTTCACATACAGTAAATGATGGGAATTTTGTACTGAAGGCCTCTGAAGTTGCAGGAAAGATGAAAAGCAGTTCAGAAGATGTTGCTTGTATATTTAGAAGTAAAGGGCTTGACGCTCAATATCAATCATTGGCATTTGATTATGTTATTTCATGCATTCAGAAACAAGCAGAGGATCTTGCAAAGGCTGCAAGCCCAGGCTATCCAGGTCAGTTTCTGGCTAAAGCTGCACAAGCCTTGGATAAATCTCTTGTGCTGGGCGATATACGAGGAGCTTATAAGTTTCTTTTTGAAGATCCTTGTGATGGAACTGTATCTGAAACTTGGGTTGCAAAAGTCAGCCCTTTTTTAAGGTTATCACTGAAGTGGATTGGGACAGTGAATACATCACTTATTTATTCAGTGTTTTTCCTTTGTGAGTGGGCGACATGTGATTTTAGGGATTTTCGGAGTGCTCCCCCTTGTGATGTAAAGTTTACTGGTAGGAAAGATCTTTCTCGTGTACACATAGCAGTTAGACTTTTAAAGATGAAGATGAGGGAAATGCAGTTTTTGCCTAGACATAAAAATGCCAGCATACATGCAGTCAATGACTTTGCAAAATTTTCAAGCCAGCAAGGTACTCGGACTTTTATGGACAATGTATCCAAAGTAAAATCTAGCACAAAAAATGTGGACAGGATGATCAGTTCTGCCATATTTGAAAGCCCAGGTCCTTTACATGATATCATAGTTTGTTGGATCGATCAACATATGGTGCACAAGGGAGAAGGTCTCAAATGCCTACATCTGTTTATGGTGGAACTCATACATGCAGGCATCTTTTACCCCCTGGCATATGTACGCCAGTTGATAGTGAGTGGAATCATGGATATGAATGGGAATGCGGTTGACCTGGAGAGACGAAAGAGACACTCCCGAATCTTGAAGCAGCTTCCTGGGAGCTTCATTCGTAAGGCTTTAGAAGAATCAGGGCTTATTGAAGGGCGGCAGCTTGTCGAGGCCTTGCAAATTTACTTAAATGAGCGTCGCTTTATACTTCATAGTCCTCTTCGTGGTCACCATAATGATGAAAGTAATGCCAATCTATCTGTTCTGAAGAAAAAACATTATCCAGCTTCAACAAGGGATGGAGCTTCCACAATTTCAATTGATCACCGGAAAACTGTTCCGTCTAACACAATATCTTCTAGAAGTGCAAAGGATGAAACTGATGTTGAAGAACTTAAAGCATCCATCTCATTGCTGCTACAGATTCCTAATAGTTCATCTAATTCAATCACTATGGGACTGGATGAATCTCAAGGCAGTGTTAAAAGATCTGTTGGGTCTCTTTACAGCAAATCTGATCTGGTGGAAGGTACACCTGGGTGCGAAGAATGCAAAAGGGCAAAGAGACAAAAGTTAAGTGAGGAAAGAAGCTCATTTGTTCAAGGCCGTTCACCTGTTCTATATGAAGATGAGGATGAATGGTGGGTGAAGAAGGGGCTGAAATCCTCAGACTCACACAAAGTTGATCAGTCAGTTAAGTCAACGAAGCAGGTTAGTAAGAGTCGGCCGAAGACTGTGCGTAAAACTCAGAGTCTTGCTCAACTGGCTGCTGCTAGAATTGAGGGTAGTCAAGGGGCTTCTACAAGTCATGTTTGTGATAATAAGGTAAGCTGCCCCCATCATAGAACTGCTGTTGATGGAGATGTACCAAAATCGTTGGATGGAACACGAACAAGTCATTGTGGGGATATTGTTTCAATTGGAAAATCGCTGAAACAGCTTCGCTTTGTTGAGAAACGGGCAATAGCAGCTTGGTTAATTACTGTAATTAGACGGCTAGTTGAAGATACTGAAAAAATTATGGGTAAAGCTGGCCAGTTTGGTAGGCCTTTTGCTGTTGTGGATGATAGAACTTCAGTACGGTGGAAACTTGGTGAGGATGAACTTTCTGCTATACTTTATCTGATGGATATCTCTGATGATTTAGTATCTGCTGTTGAGTTTCTCATCTGGCTGCTGCCAAAGGTTCCCAATAGCCCCAACTCTACAATTCATAGTGGAAGGAGTGCTCTGATGATGCCAAGGAATGTGGAAAGCCAAGTTTGTGATGTGGGAGAGGCTTTTCTCCTATCTTCGCTGCGAAGGTTTGCTTTCACTCATTTTGCTATTAGCTAGTGTTTATTTGCTATCTCTTGCCAAAATTAATAATCTTATCCATGCTTTCTTATTAATTCACTTTTCTTTTTATTCATGTGTTGTTTCTTGCCTTTTCAATAAGAAGTCATGAATTCATTTTTGAATTTCAGACAAACCTCATCTTGTTGAGCTTTATACTTGATATACTATATTTTGACTGCAATTATAATTTTTTTCTCTCTATTCTCTTATTTTATTCTTCCGTAAATTGTTCTATACAAATGGCCTTTATTATATATGTGTTATTTTCATATCATATGCTGATGATTTGATCATTTTGTTCTTTTTATTTACACCCCCTCTTGAAATTTTAGTTGAAATATATTACTTAGTTGTAGGTTAAACTTGAATTGAGTTTTTTTTTTCTTTCATTTTCCAATCTCCCCTCATTGTTAATTTTACTTAATTTTAATTTAGTTGCCATGGTATATTGGATCATGTATAACACCTGGTGATTCAAGGTCTAAGTATATTCTGGCAGGAGATGTGAAGTGTGTAAGGTTTTAGCTAATAGATAGTTAATGTGCCTGTAAGATCTTGATCTTGGTCATTCTCCTGCCTTAAGGTTTACATCTCTTGTACTCTTTGGACTATCTTCTTGTGTTTCTTTTTTCTCTTTTATTTTTCTTTTGCTTGGATAACAGTGAAGACAAGAAGATTATTATGTAGACTGTAATCATTGACATGGTTCTTTTTGAGTATATTTGCCTTTTCATCTCTATTTCTGTTGGACAGATCCTGTTTGAAAAAAATTTCTGGTCCGTCTTGTTTGTCTGACACTGCATATGGTACAGGTATGAGAATATTCTTGTTGCAGCAGATCTTGTTCCTGAAGCTTTGTCAGCTGCAATGCGACGTGCTGAAGTTATTGTGGCATCTAATGGAAGACTTGCAGGTTCAGGAGCCTTGACCTTCGCTTGTTATTTATCAAAAAGATACAGCAATGTTTCTAGTGTCATCGAGTGGGAGAAAAAATTTAAGGCTACAGGTGATAAGAGACTCTCTTCTGAACTGGAATCTGGACGGTCTGTGGATGGAGAGTTAGTGTTTCCACTTGGAGTTCCTCCTGGAGTTGAGGATCTTGATGAATTTCTCCGTCAAAAAATAAGTGGTGGACGGTTATCCAGAGTAGGGATGGGCATGAGAGACATAGTGCAGCGTCATGTTGAAGAGGCATTTCACTCTCTTTGTGGGAAAGAGAGAAAACTCTTTGCTTCCAGTACACCAAAATTGGATAATGGACGCCAAGTGGCTCAGCAAATAGTTATGGGTCTGATTGAGAGCATACGGCAGACTGGTGGTGCTGCTCAAGAAGGGGATCCCTCTTTGGTGTCTTCTGCTGTTTCTGCCATTGTTGGTAGTGTAGGGCCAACTATAGCAAAAATGCCCGATTTTTCTGCTGGCAATAATCATTCAAATATAACATCAGCTACAAGTTTTCTGAACTGTGCTAGATACATCCTGCGAATGCATATAAGTTGCCTATGCCTGCTTAAGGAAGCCCTTGGAGAGCGCCAAAACCGTGTGTTTGAGATTGCTCTAGCAACAGAAGCTTCTAATGCTCTTGCTGGAGTTTTTGCTCCTGGTAAAGCTTCCCGCACTCAGTTTCAAATGTCTCCTGAAGCCCTTGATAATAGTACTGGAATGTCAAATGATGTTCTAAACAACTCTAATAAAGTGGTTGGGAGAGTAACAAAAAGTGCTGCTGCTGTTTCTGCACTTGTTGTTGGGGCAATTATATATGGTATTACTAGCTTGGAAAGAATGGTAACCATTCTGAGACTAAAGGCGGGGCTGGATGTAGTACAATTTGTGAGAAGTACAAGATCCAATTCAAATGGAAATGCACGTTCCATTGGGGCTCATAAAGGAGAAAGTTCTATTGAAGTTTATGTTCATTGGTTTAGATTGCTTGTTGGGAACTGTAGGACCAGCTGTGAAGGATTGATGGTGGAACTCTTAGGTGAACCATCTATTACAGCTCTTTCAAGGATGCAGCGTATGCTCCCTCTAAGCTTGGTATTTCCACCGGCCTATTCAATATTTGCCTTTGTTATGTGGCGTCCTTTCATTCAGAATGCTAACATTGTTGTCCGGGAGGACATGAACCAACTGTACCAGTCTCTGACAATGGCAATAAATGATGCCATCAAACATTTGCCTTTTCGGGATGTATGTTTGAGAGACAGCCAGGGTCTTTATGATCTTATCGCTGCAGATGCAAGTGATACTGAATTTGCAAGCTTGCTTGAGTTGAATGGTTCAGACATGCATCGGAAGTCCAAGGCATTTGTTCCTCTTCGTGGTAGGCTTTTTCTAAATGCCATAATTGATTGTAAGATGCCACAATCTATTTTTGGACAAGATGATGGGAGTCGGGTATCTGGGCATGGTGAATCTAAAATTCAGTTTACTGATAGTGGATCTAAGCTCCAGGATAAGCTTTTACAAGTTCTAGACACCCTGCAACCTGCCAAATTTCACTGGCAGTGGGTTGAACTCAGGCTGCTTTTAAATGAGCAAGCCCTCGTTGAAAAATTGGAGACACATGATATGTCCTTAGCTGATGCTATAGGGTTGTCCTCACCTAGTCTAGAGAAGGCTGCTACTGCTTCTGAGAATGAGAACAATTTTATTGAAATAATCCTTACTAGGTTACTGGTCAGGCCTGATGCTGCTCCCCTTTTCTCAGAATTAGTTCATCTCTTTGGGAGGTCACTGGAAGATTCAATGTTGTTGCAGGCCAAATGGTTCCTAGGTGGCCATGACGTCCTCTTTGGTCGGAAGACCATAAGACAACGGTTACATATTATTGCTGAGAGTAAAGGACTTTCAGTTAAGACCCAATTTTGGGAGCCTTGGGGTTGGTGTAGTTCTGGTACTGATCCAGTTGCTAACAAGGGAGACAAAAAGAAGTTTGATGCTGCTTCTCTTGAGGAAGGAGAAGTGATTGAAGAGGGCATGGATTCGAAAAGGTTAAAAGGGAATTCTCAAGTGTTTGACTCAGAAACTACTAGCATTAACCAACAACATGTGACTGAGAGGGCTCTTATTGAGTTGATTCTTCCTTGCATAGATCAAAGCTCTGATGAATCTCGCAATTCCTTTGCAAGTGATTTGATCAAGCAGTTAAATAATATTGAGCAACAAATAACTGCGGTTACTCGTGGGGCAAGTAAACCAGCAGGAAGTACTCCTCCTGAGACAAATAAAAGTGGCCGCAAAACTATAAGAAGTGGCAGCCCTGGATTAGCAAGACGACCACCAATACCAACAATGGATTCTTCTCTGCCTTCTCCTTCGGCTTTACGAGCTTCCATGTCATTGCGGTTGGAGTTACTTATGAGATATCTTCCTATTCTTTACACAGACGGGTAATTTATTAGATTTTAATTTTAAAGTTTTCTGCTATTTTGTTGCTGCACCAAATTTATCTTTGCCCTTGCTTGATAAATAAACTCAAATTAAATTGTCTTGGAAGTTGGAACATAATTACATATCTGAAAAAAGGTTCTGGATTCTTGGATTTGTACCTTAACCTCAAATGATGCCCCAAATGTAAGGAACCTTATTCAATTCCATTAAAGGAGGAAACATGGAGATAATCTTTTTTCAATTTCAACAATACTATCAATGTACTTTCTTATCATAAATCTTAACTACTAACACTGATGAGAATTGTATCTTTCTTCTATCATTAGGATTCTGAACTTTAAATTTTTGGTATTTGGAAGTCAAAATATTTCTTACCTTTTCAGGTGAGAAATAAAATTGTGGCTAGTGTTGCAGAGGAATTTCTTACTTCTCTTTTTCTGTACGTCGCATTAGGAAATCGGACATTATTGCATGTCAGAATGATAGAGGTTGGCAGTTTACCTGAGTTGCATATGTTGAATTTTGCAGGGAACCATTGGTGCGGAACTTGAGACACACACTTGCCTCTGTAATTCTTCGACTACTAGGTAGCCGCGTTGTGTATGAGGATGCTGACCTATGGATGAATGCCATGCATTATGCTCTGTCGAAGAGGGAGGTTGAGTCACCTTCTGAAGCTGCTTCTGCTACTTTCGTAGATTTTTCTTGTGAGGGTCTGTTTGATCGATTATTGTTGGTTCTGCATGGATTGTTGAGTAATTGCCTTCCAAGTTGGCTGCAATTCAAACCTGTTTCGAAGGCAACAGATGAACACACCAGGCATGTTTCTGGAGTTGATCGAGAGTTAGTGGAGACATTGCAGGTTTGATATCTGAACCTTTGAATGTGCTGCTTTTTGTTTTTTATCAATCAAGTCCTTATGTTGCAAAAATTTTCATTTATTTGAAGTTAATGTAAGTTTACCTTAAGAAAATGGCTAGAGAAGAATGAAGATTGGCAAGTGTTGTGCTTGGAGTGTACGGAAGTTTACTTGGACTCAAAATATCATGAATTTTCCAATTATTTTTTTGGGTACTGTTATATTTTTTAAAAAATCTATAGCTAATTAGAGACCACATTATTCTATCCAAAAAAAAATTGAGAGACCAAATTCAGTCAGAACTTTAATATTTATACACATTTATGGAAATGATAGCTCCCTTTTGTTAACAATTAACCTAGCAATACAAGGGAGTTGGTTGTAGACTGAAAAGCACCGGACATGGTGCATTATTATGATATATATATTTTTTTTTGAATTTCTAAAAATTTTCAATTGCTGAAGGCGGCTGTTTTCTGTCCTTCATTTCTTTTGTTTTTCTCCCTTTCTAGTTTTCACTAATAATATACAGTCCTGTTGTTTGAGGTTATCTAAATGGTCAATTGTTGGTGCAGAATGACTTGGATCGTATGCAACTACCAGATGTTATTCGGTGGCGTATCCAAGCTGCTATGCCAATACTACTTCCATCTGTGCACCACTCTTTCTCTTGTCAGCCGCCATCTGTTCCCAATTCTGCCCTTGTTTTGCTTGATCCCAGCATTGCAAATCCTGGGTTGAGCTCCAGTAGTTCCAATATCCCTCAGAAGAATCCAGCTCCATTGTCAAGGACTGCAGCTAACATATCAGGGAAGTTGAAACAACAGGACAACGATTTGGATGTTGACCCTTGGACACTATTAGAAGATGGTGCCGGATCAGGCCCTTCCGCAAGTAGTACTGCTATGATAGGAAGTGGTGACCACATTAATCTTCGAGCTGCCAGCTGGCTTAAAGGTGCTGTAAGGGTGAGACGGACAGACCTTACATACATTGGTCCCATTGATGATGATAGTTGATTTTAAACATGATTCTTGATTGGTTTGGAGTATGCAAACCCCTCAGCCAGTCTTATTCCATGTGTCATTCATTCTCAATTTGATTTTTGCATGACTGGCATGAAGGTGCCATTTTGCGCTTCTCCCTCCCCCCCCCCCACCCCCTCTGCCTTGAAGTTGGGAATGAGGAGAGATTATTTTGAAAAAAAAAAAAAAAAAAACGGGTGGTCAGGTTCATTGTTGAAGAAAAGCGACGGCTCCATCCTCACACTGCAGCTCCACACCTCCGCCCGTTGGTTCAGGCCTTGGTTGATTACTAACCCGTTGATCGCCCCATCCGGACATGTGCAGTCCGAGCACAGTTCGGAGGCTTTTTGTATATATAGGGATGACTACTTCACTTTGCCAATTGCTCTGAGCAATATATCTGAAGTGATCTGTAGTTGTGTCATGCTCATTTATCTCTAATTGCTCGCGCGTCTCATTGTCTGCACACATTGTTTGTCTCTCCGAGGACAGGACACGCACATGTAAGGACACAGCCATTGCTCCTCGGTATATTTTTACATTTTTACATGTGCTTAGTACTGAGCATTAAGTGTAGTAGTATTCATCTATTTTACCAGAAAGTTCAGTGAGGATTTTCTTATATCTGATTTTTACAGGTGAAAATTTTTGTTTGCGCCTCTAGCGAGGTGGAAGAAAGAAAATCACCATGTTATCAGACTTAAGTGACGCGCTTACTCTAAAAGATGTAATGCACATTATTGCTATAATCCCATCAATGAGTATGAGATTGTTGTCAGTTGATTCAGTTAATATGATTTTCATTAGTGTATATTGTATGCCTCTGCCGTTTATAATGCTCTAAAGTAAATGCGAATGGCCTCAGTCATTTGGCACACTTAATCATGGTTCAGGATTTTCTTTTACCCTGTATTTGGAATCTTACAAATGAAACAATACATGTAATTTGTAGAAAATCGGTTTGTGATCATGATCGAATGAGGATTTAGTGTTAGTAAATTATTTTACAAGTAATATTTGATGATTTGCTAATTGTGTTTTTCGATTGTTTGCAAGTCGTCAACTTCACCCAACAACAAAATATAAGCTAAGGATCAGCAATATACTTTATGACCTTATATGAACTTGTGAAACTGCCAACCTCCGGTGTCGTGAATTCGTTATTTTGGACCTAGAGTCAGGTACACTCAGACGCATATGTGGAAGGCTTTCTCTAATGATTCCTGGTGAAGATGGCATCATACACATTCTCTAACACTTCTCTCTAATTTTTCCAGCCTCTTTGGAATTATTATGAGAGGTAATCTTAGCTTAAAATCGATGTTATGTATACTTTTACAAAGAGAGACACCTTTCCACTACGTGGTAATCTAATGTGGCACCCAATCTGGACGAAGCAAAGTTAAATGAGCTGTCTACTATTCTTCCCTTTTATCCTTAACGCCATAAAATCTCAGTTCTTTCTAATAAATCTTAGTATAGCGACATAGCTATCTGAAACAGGAAACCATGAGAAGTATTCTGCTCAACAAGGGACAGTACTCAAAATACTTCCAAGAAATATCATATATTTTTATGATATTCCTTATCTCTATGCTTGGCAAGCTTCTCTTTGGATGCTCATTGTGAAATTGTTACTGAGTTATACGTTTCTTGTCATATATATGAAATGAATGATTTCGTCTGATTTAGTCTTCGTCCGTTGTCAGGAAAAATGTAACCTATACTCCTCTAAAACTTGGTGGTTGATCTAAACGAATATCAAGTATAAGAAGAAAATTTAGAAGGAAAAGGCAAGAACAACCAATATGAAGAAAACGACAGTACAATAAAGTTAAACAACAAAAATGGCAGTTTGCTCATCAATCATAACCTGAGCAATATAAAACAGCTTTATATCTAATTAATACAAGGCATCTTTTGGCACACATGCTGACTTTGCAAAATTTTCAAAAGTTGTTCTTCAAGCAGTCCCTAGCTCCCTGTTCAAGTAGTCAATGAACATTCTCTTGGCACTCTCCGCATCAGAAGGAGGTGGCCGTCCGCTTAAACTTGTTTGTCCGGTCAATTTTATGAAGGTACGCCGCAACCTACGAAGCTCTGGCAGCCCAACTGATCTTGATATATTGAGTGTAGGCAAGTCCTTCCCTACAGAAATCCCGTTAAGAGGTCCGCCAAGAGCTTGTGATTGTGCTTCCACTATGGCATTTGTGACCTCTTGCGTAGCTTTGTCCATCTCATACAAAGAATTTGCATCTGAAAAACGTGTATTTTGTGTTGCAATAGTTGGCTGTAATATCTTCACGTCTCGAGTTTTTGAGTCAACCTGCCTGGTTAAGTAGGAGACAGCATCTAAAATGGCAG
>JANHAO010019302.1:0-13300 GCA_026873985.1 Saraca asoca
TATATCCAAATGCACAGAATGTATAGTCCAGGATGCGCTAGAACTCAATCAAATTGGTCTAGGGCACCCATCCAGACTAACAGTGAGATCACCAATCTTGAATCTATTCTTGGATTTTCCTAAAACTTTATTCAAAAATCATATATTATTAGAATTTAGAGACAAATTTGAGATTTCTATTTACATCTAAATAACATATATAAAAGAAAAAGAAGATTAGAGGCACTAGAGCTACTATCATCGTGTCTACTAGGATCGTAGTCCAGGAGATTGTACCACATAATCTTGTAAATGACTTTTCTTGATCAGATCCTCGATTGCATCTCTAAGTGCTTGGCATCCTTAGGTATTATGCCTGGCTTCTTTGTAGTAAGCACAAAACTTGTTATATTTCTGAATCTATTGGGAGTTGTTATGGGGTCGAGCCTTTTGAAATGCTCTTTATCTTTCTTAGTTGTCAAAATACAATCCTAGGCATCTGATAGAGTGCTATTGCTATCATGGTGACCTTGGCACTAAGGTTTCTTGCTTTTGGACTTCTTCATAGGTCGACTGTTGAAGCTGTCTTGGGTATTTTCATCCTCACTCCTTCTTCTAAAGCTATTTGCCTTGTCCTTGCGTTTGGACCTCTTTTTGCCGAAGGCCTCTTCTCACCTGATTTCCTTAGTAGTTCACTCATAAAATTTAGCTAGGTCCTTTATTGAGGACTTATCTATCTCCTTGTATAGTTTCTCATCCTTACAAAGTCTAGCTAAGATCACTGTGAGGATACTTTCATCTAGAGGACCTCTGCATTATTGACTTTGTGTCTGAATCTGGTGATGTAATCCTTCAATGACTTGTCTTTCCTTTAGAAGACTATTGCAAGATGACAAGTCATTGTGAGCCACCTTCTCAATGCCTTATATTGGCTGAGGAATCTCACTTGGCATTCTTCCTAGCTATGAATGCTGCAAGTTGGAAGATTCCTGAGCCATGTTCATTCTATTTCCTCGAGGGTTGCTAGGAAGACACAACATTTAACTAACAGCCTGGTTGTTTGAAGACCCATGGACATTGAACACGTCCAGGTGGCCATGTGGGTCGCTATCCCCATTGTGTTATAGGATGTTAGGGATCTTGAATCTACAAGGAAAAGGCTCTATTTGGATTTCTTTAGTGAATGGGGTCCTTTCCTCATAATGGTCTTGTTAATCATAAACTATAGGTTAATTTTTGAGCTATTGCACCCTTTGAAGTAGCTCCTCAATCATAGGGTCTTGGGTCTCATACCAATGGCTAGTGGTTAGCTGAC
This sequence comes from Saraca asoca, assembly GCA_026873985.1. Lineage (NCBI taxonomy): Eukaryota > Viridiplantae > Streptophyta > Magnoliopsida > Fabales > Fabaceae > Saraca > Saraca asoca. The sequence goes on from JANHAO010019302.1 coordinate 1,295, forward strand.
TTTGACCACTCCTCTAATCGTAGGAATGGTGATCTGAGGCTCTACGTTTCACTCTGTTTGAGCTTCCTTCTTGATGTGAGCTCATGTCGCTGACTATCTTGATCATCATCCTTGTGAGTTTGATGGATCTCTAAAGTAGACCCAACTCATAGGCATTCCCTTCTGAGGGGCTTCTCTTATTGCACTTATAACTACTGGGGTTCTCCTCTAGGAATTACAGCCTCAACTCTTCTTTGTATGCCTTGGGTTTATGCATGAGCCAAGGCCTTAACCATATGGCCAACTCTTTGACTGTATTTTCAAGCACCTCTTAACGTTGGTGCCATGCTTGAGCCCCATCAGTCTCAGAGGCAATAGGCTAGTGAAGGGTCGATGATGCTATACTGGCAACAATACCTATTATAGGGGCAGCTGATGTGTCTGCAATAAGGGAGATAGAGCCCCCTAGTGGTAAACCTTGCTCTTTTGCATGACCCTCAAGTTGGCCAGTAGTAGCACTAATGCTTTTGGTGGTTCTTCCTCTTGTCATTGCATAAGCAGTGAATCTGATAGAAAAGATGCAGTTGGGGCCCTTCCTCTAGCACCAAAATATTGACAATAAAATTTGGTTCAGTGAGCCCAAATCTTAGTCAACCAAAATGGTTCTTGAAACCTTAAGCTGTGTGTTATGGATGCAAGTGTTAACCATAAAAAAATAGAAAGGAAGGAAGAATAATGGACACTAGGAGATTTTATCTTAGTTCAGCTAAAGCTAATATGACCCTTATGTCCATGGTGGTTTGTATTCACAATTGAATGGTGGTTGCTCTAGGTGGTCCTAAAGAGTTATAGTTATAGTGCTCTCTCACTATTTCGATAGAGTTTCTGCATGTAATTCCCATTTGTCCTTTACAATGATCTCCCCCTCCTATTTATAGAAGTTAGGAGGTTACAAATATAAATTTACAAGTTGTAAATATGTAACATTAAATAATAAATGTCTTAGCTTCATTAGACTGCTTCCTATGGGTGGGCCCCCTATGGACTACTTTTTGTCGACTGGCCCTGCAAGTTATCTATGAACGATTTATAGCAAGCTTCTAGCTAGGTGATGTGCTTTATCTTGTGAGCTAAAGCTTCAATCTGAGGTCCTTGTTAGCCTTTGGCTAACTAGGTCAAGCTTGTATTTGGCAAAGCAAACTTGTGCAAAGGAAACTATTGGCCATGCAAGTTAGGACTACTGGCAAGCTAAGACTTCTGCCTTGGCCTCGTTGTGTCTGGGCTTGTAGGTTATGATCTAATGCCATTGCTGAGCGACCTCAATCTCAATGATTTGGGCCTTCTCTGGCTGGATTCATCTTCTATTGGGCCTTTGTCAGCCTATTTGCATGATACCAGAAAACACCTATAACACTGACACCTTTTCTAATTACACCAAGGTAGTTTAAATACCTTATTACGGTTATTGATTACTTTACTAAGTGGATACATACCAAACTATTAACTACTATCACTACACTTAACACTCAAAAGTTCATATGGAAGAAAATTATGCATGGATTTGGTGCACCTAAAGTGTTAATTTCCGATAACGATGTGCAATTTAGCACAAATGCTTTTTAGAAATTCTAATAGGTTCTCCAAGCAAGTTAAAAGTTCACCTCAGTGGTGCATCCACAGTTAAATTGGTAACTTGAATGGACAAATAGAATAGTTTTTGATGGGCTGAAGTAAAGGTTAGAAGGATCAAAAGGACTTTGGGTTGACAAATTACTATGTGCTTTATAATCATACAGGATTACTGAACAAATCGCAACAAGGGAGATTCCTTTTCATTTGACTTATGGCTATAAATGTTTAATCTTGATGGAAATTAGGGAGCCTTTTGAAAGACAAAAAATGTTTAAGATCAATTAAAATGATCATCTACTTAAAGAAAGATTGGATTTCCTAGAGCCAGATAAAGTAATGGCTCATATAGATACTTTGCATGTAAGACAAGAATCACTAAGTACCATAACTCAAAACTTAGAATTTGAGAATTCTAAGAATGATTTTAGTCCTTAGAAGGGCTAATGGTCTGAAAAAAGAGCAAAGCACTTAACAAAGAGCTACAAAGTGGGAATGACCATATAAAGTTGTAAAGAATATAGGAAATAATGCTTACCATCTAGAAATAATCAAGGGAAGATAGCTACCTTGATTTTAATGCCACTAATCTATGTGATTATCATGTTTGATTAATTTAGTGATTTGAATAAGCTTTTCAATAAAGTGATCAGTTTTAGGTTATGATAACATGTTATGGCATGAGAGATCCAAGTATGAGACTTTCTCCCAAGCATGATTAATCTTATAATTATGATTTACTTTCTCCCCATGTGTATGAATAAAATAGACTCCTATTCTCTATCTATGAAGAACAGTTTGAAATCTTATCTTGTTATAAGTTGCCATCGAGCGTAATTTGCTCACATTTTAGTGAAATACACTACAAAACATAATTTACTCATAAATTGACACAAGTTGCCATTGAGTAACAACTTGTTCACATCTCGATGGAAGATGACATTGAGCATAATCCATTCATATCTATCCATAAAATGTCATAAAATAATGAATTAGTCTGAAAAAACTTATAAATTCATGCAAAGGATCATTGAACTATCTGAAGCACAAAATGGTTTTGCCATAGGAATAGCAGTGCCAGACATTATTCAGTGGTAGTCTAACAAGAAATAGGAAATTAAAAAGATTGAATATCTTTACTAAACATCATAAAGTCTCCACAAGGGGAAACAAAAGGGAAGATAAAAACCACTCTACAATTTGATCTAGGGCCTAATATTGATGGTCCGATCAAGCATGTGAATTCCAAGCTCTTTCAATAGGTTGGTAGAGTTTTTATTGACATTGAAAATTGAAAATTTAGGTTTAGATTCACAACATATGGTCTAGCACCAGGTTATAATGCTCCACAAACTTGTCGGTTGCAAGTTTATTACTTCTTCTTGATCATTTTCAATCTTTTCATATTCATCTTTGATTTTTTTCACATTCTACAGATTTGGCCCTCAATAATTCCTTTTGGGTATCCACCTCCTTGTTCTTTTTAGTATAGTTGGACTTTAAAACATCCAAGTCTAGCATGGAATTTGAAGCTTCTTTTTATTCATACTCTGCAATTTGTTTCCAAGTTTTGGCTTCGTGTTAAGTGTTCCCATTCTCCAAATAAGCTTAAATAGTCTTTATTGTGCTCTCTTGAATGATGAATTTTTTACTAACTCCATCCAAAGGTTAAGGTATTTGTCACAAGTTTCTTCATAGAAATTGCTTAGCATTTTTTTTCTTCAAAAGAAATCATGCATGCTACTTAAGGAAGATGGTTATCAATTAAATGGTTAGCAAACTTAACTAGATTGGTACTATTTCTTTCATGGTTGATCATTTCCTTGTCTTTGTCCAACATGATCTGATTTTTGGCCATTTGAGTATAGTTGACTTTCTTATAAATGATGAATCTAAAGGTGTAGTCCCTTTGTGGCTAATATGAACATAGTGTGTTAAGATCTCATGAAGATTTGCATGAGGCATTTTGTAACATTCTCCAAACATCCTTGCTTTTTGCAAGGTTAGATGCGAATCATAGATTTTTGAAATGACCTTCATCAATAGGTTATGATAATGAAGATAGTTCTGCTAATTTCTTTTAATAGATATGAAGATGCATTGTCTTGAGTCTGATTGACTTTATCCTAGTTAGAGGGTAATGGCTCCAATAATCTTTTACATTGATCTTTATAAGGATGCTTTCAAGAATCATCTACAACTTGACTAGAGGACAACAACCAATCATACGATTTCTTATTTTTCTTTGAATAACTAAATCTCAGTTAGTTATAACTTGAAATATTCTCAAGTTGAAATTTGAAAAAAGGGTGGAGCTGGTTAATGATCGAAAAAAGGAAAAGATGCAAAAATAAAATCATGGCATAATAGGAATCAAGTATGAACTTAATGTGGTCTTCAGATCCAAGGGACTTATGATGAACTTCTAGCTCTTTCAAGTCTTTAAAAGAGACTAAAAGTCACCTACACAAGGGCTTGAAAGGTGAAGATCGCTAAAGCACTTTCGTTGTTTAAGTTAAAGAGAATTCAATTGAGAGTGTGAACCATTCAATAATAATAAATTGAACTTATACTTTTCCTTTTATAGATGGTTGGAGGGATAGAAAGGTCTTTTCTCACATGAAGCTCTTTGCTAAATTAGGCTTTGGTCTATCGACCTTATGTTCATCTCTATCCTTCTTTCTTAGTTTCTAGCGAGACCAATTTGAGCATCACTATAGACTATCATTCGATCAATTTCACTTGTCATTCGACCATGAAAAGTTTTGAATCTTGAATGATTCTTCTAGAAAGAGACTTCACCCATTTAGTTGCCTTATTAATTTATTTGTCCCTTTTTATTGGATTTTTTTATGGCTATCCTTGATATTTCAACCCTTAATCATGATTACTTCGAGCTCGCTGGCCTTTGGCAAAATGGTCTAAATAGTTAATATCATGATCTTTGTGCTGATTGATCTAGCTTATCTAATCTCTTTAATCTTGTCCATTGATTTTAAATCTTTCAACTTCTCTTATTTTATAGGAACTTCCCCTTTTGATTTTTCATATCCTAGAGATATCAAAGTTCCTTTATGCCCAAGTTCTCATATGTTCTTTAGCTTTCATTGATTTCATTTGCACTTCCTTGTCAATCTTTCCATTGTTTTGCTATTTTACTACTATTCTTTTGGCTTTCTCGATATCTATAAAGAATGGCTAGTTCTTTTGCCATGTCTAACCTATCAACCTAAGGAAATCTTAACTAAAATGTTAATTTGGACTAGGTAATCTCAGAGGTTAATAGCATTAGAATTATAAAAGCTTGGCACAAACTAGAAACCCTAGATAAACTTTCTAATGAACATCACATGGAGGACAAACACCCTGACTTGATTTTCAAAGTTGTAGGTAAAAGGGACACTAGTTGTAGTCATGATCAAAGATGATTTCATATGTTTTACACTGATTTTATAGAAAATATTACGACCTTGACCCCCTTTTCTTCCTTCCAACAAGATGTTCTCAAATATATGAATGTTTATCAAATTCAATTGACATTCAATGCTTGAGCATTCTTAGAATTATGTGGGGTAGTTTGTAAAGTAGAAAATCTTAGGCATTTGTATTTGTTTACTCTTACTTTTTTGATTTTTCTTCAAAAGGAAAAGGTACGTGGGTTTATTTGACTCAAAGGAGTGGTAATTGATTTTGGGAGTCCTTAGCCCAATGTCCACTTTTCTGAAGAATCATTCTTTAAAGCTTCCTTGAAAACTAGCTCTCTTTGTTGGCTACCCAATCAAAGTGAACCATTATTCCCCATTGTCAATATAAAGCCCAATTCAGCCCCTAAGAAAAGAGGGAAGGAACGATACACAAAAGGCAATTGCCTTAAAATTGAATCTTTAGAAAAACCTTGCCCTTTGGATATGAAGGATGCGTCAATTGTGCTTTAACTTTAACCTATGTTGTTTTATCTCATTGTGACTATGTAGTCACCATTGATTGTATTTTCTCCTTGTTTGAAGATTGTCACATCATGTCACATGTGGACAAGCTTCATGTAATGCTTAGTGACTGATGGGTAGTGGCAAATCTTTTTAAGACTCCTTTTAAAAAAGGCTACTACTTCTTAGCCAGCATCACCAAAGTCTACCTCCAACCAAGTTCCATCAAGGATTATTCTTTCATCCTAACAATTTTTTAAGTAGCAATCCAAGGATCCTCCTTATCTCCATATTGAATTGATCGAGTGGTTGGCCAATTTCCTTGATCTAAGTTGTGAACAAGTCATTAATCCTGAACAATTATCTGGCTGAAAATGATGGGCTAAATCAAACATAACATCTACATTAATCTCGAGTGGCATGTTGATCACTCAATAGCAAAAAAAAAAAAAGTAAAAAATAAAAAGGTGACTAATAATAGGCTGACAAATATTGATGCTATTCTTGCTTGGGAGGACTTGAAAGGCTGCTCTCTTCCTTATCTGACCATCAAGAGGCTAATTCGACTTATTTACCCTCTAAAAAAACCATCAAGAGGGAAGAAACTAGACATTTTATTTTATAAAGGTGTTGATTACATTATGCTATGCAAGAATCAAATTGTTTTCAAAAAGGATAAAGAAATGCTTAATCAAGTTGCTTTGGGCACAATGTTTTACAAAGGATTAGGTTGGTTAGTAGCCTTATAAGGCTTTCTTTCTCACTACTCTCAAACATCAAGTTTATAAGTTATGTAAATTTTACAATCAACATAAAAGTGACTATCTAATAGCTATTAAATCCACCAAACATAAATTATTGAACTCCTAAATTTGTAGTGTTTAGGAGTCTAGGTTGAACTCTAGAGATTGGTTGATTAATTTGTGATCCTATGTCTATTAAATGTAGCAAACTTAAATTGAAAGGGGTTTTGAGCTCAAATTTGAAATATAAAATAAAAATAGAATTTAAATTAGAAGGTAGAATTTAATTTGGAAAACTTCAATTAAGAGAGATTCATATATTCAATTTATCGAATGATCATTGATACCTAAATATTATTCCCTTTTCGATTACTTAGCCAATAAATACATAGATGTAAGAATAATCCTTATATTCTTGGACAATGCCCGAATTAAATTCTTTTTATGAACTGATTTAGTATCAAGCAATCATAATCAAATTAATAAGAACATTACAAATAGGAAAAGGCTAAGACTAGATAACAATTATACACTAGCACAATTCATTTGATCCATCTTTCATTTGCCATATGTATTGAATGAAAATTAGGATCATAATTATTAATGCCTTACCACTACATATACTAAACTTTCATAAGAATTACAAATTATGAGGTTTAGCTGGCAATAATCACAAAAGATAATTAACTAATGGAAAAGCCATCTTCTGCAATCATAAATCAAATAAGATAGAGAAACAATAGATAATCCAACTATGAATAATTCAAAACAAATAAGGTCTCATTCTTGCAATAAATTGAAATAGAATTCCCTTGAATTGAAAAATTAGTATAACAACTCATTTCAAAGAAATTAAAACTAAAAGAAGAAGACAAGAATTGTTGTAGAGAGGTTATGTGTTTTTCTACCTAAAAGAGCTATTATTTATATACAAAAATAGAAGGGATCAACCCTTCATGATTCTAGAGTGGTCCTCAAGTAATCCTTATTCAGCTAGAAGTCTGATTGATCTACTTTCCTTTTCTAACTTTGGCTTTTGATTGGACAAAGACAGAATAATACTTTGATCTTTGCTAGAAAGGTTCTTAGCATTCCCATGGACTAGGCCTTGCTCAAAATAGAGATTTCTAACTCAAGTTATGGGGAAAAACTAAAACTAGTTTAAAGCAATCTCATCTGCATCAAATTTCATAACTTAACTTCATAGCCTTTTTCTAATTCATAACAACATAGTTTCACTTCAAGCCTTTCATAAAGGCTATATATATGGAGTTAATAATAGGCTTGGTTTGCACTAATTAAAGGTCTATATCTTTCAACTTCATAAAATTACAATGATTAGTTTAGGAATCAATGAGGCTAGCATTCTACTTCAAATTATGAGCTAATTTAGAAACACCAAATGTCTTAATTGGGCTTGGAACTCTATAATAATTGTAAGCCTTTGTCTTAGCTATCAAATGATATAAGAATCATCCTAAATGGAGGCTTGCAACTCAAGATATAGTGAAAGATCTAAAATAGTGTCCAAATACTAAAACATGACGTAAGTAACTCTATTTAGCATATAAAATCGATAAAAGACTAAATGTAACTGAAATAAATATATGAATTTTGCACTCATTTGTCTTATGTTGCATAATTAACAATCCTTGGAATTGGAGAATTCTTGGAAGAACTTAGTGTAATGTTCTTAACAATTAGTTAATAAGGATAACAAATTGAAGACTCAAGAAGTTCAAGTATGATCAAATGACCACTTAATTATATAGCTCTTTGAAAAGAGTAAATAGTTGCTGCTAGATGAAGAAAAGGAGATCGAAGAGTCAAAACATGGAGGCCAAGAAGCTATAGAAAAAATCATCCTTCTATTAATCAAAGTATGGAGTTTGGAGGTGAATAACAAGGATGTTAGCTTGAAAATTAATAACAAAGATGATTAGCTCATGGATAAGGTCAAAGAACTGGAAATGTTATTTAGGGAGTTGAAGTCAAAGTTTGAATAACCAAAGGAAACACAAGATCTTGCTATTGATTGGTTCATTAAGGTTTCAACATGGCCTTCGATCAAGTCTTTTTATTCTTCTAGGATCTTGACTTTAACAAGTTAGATCTAAAAAAGAAGGCTTCTAAAATAGCTAAGGAACATGACCTTGAATATGTAGCTACATGGTTGGATCAAGATCAAATTGGAGGTGAAGACAATGTCAAAAATCTCATTATTTTAATTGAGTTGCTATTTTATTCTCTACCCATTTTTGTTTTAAGACTTTATCAATCTTACTATTTCCATTGTTTGAGGAGGCATTCTTACAAATGCTCTTGGCTTCCTTTCTTTTATGTATCCTAGTGTTTAAAACTTAAATCAGCCACATAGTCTTTTGTTTCCAAGGATTTGAACGAAGGCAACTTGTACCATGTTTTACAATTGAGTTATGTCATAAAAGCCAGTGTCCAAACTCAAGCGAAATCTGTTTACCAGCTGCTTGTGCAATGAGAAGAGCAAATTATGCTTGATAGTAGCTTCTCTCGAGATGAGAGCGAATTATAATCTATGGTAGCTTGTGTTGAGATAAAAGAAAATTGTGTTCGATGGCTACTTATGTCAAGTTAAAAGCAAATTATGCTCCATGGCATGGTTATCCCTATCAATTACAATTTTTTGACCAACAATGGACTTAGTTGTACTTCTCAATGAAAGTTTACCCATAGTAATGAATGATTGTAACAAGTTATCTTTTTCCTAAAATAATGAACACCATGTTCGCTTAGGAATTTTATCATAGAAACAATTGTCATTACATCATTTTCTTCATCATTAAAAATGTGATAAACCCAAATATCTAATAGATGATTACTTGATCACATTAATTCCTCATTGCTTTTTCCTGTTATTCATTATTCATGAAGTATGACTTTTTTCCCATTTGTTCATAAATTCTAGACATTTGACCACTTTCTAGACTATTAATGTAGCATATGTTAGAAGACCTTACTTTATATCAATCTCCTCCTCTATTTCACAATTACAACTTCTCTTCTGTGCTGCAACTAAATTGTAGGCCACAAACTTCATTGTATGAGGACAAGCCATGGTCTAACCTGTCAATAACCATAACACATTTTGATCTACCAGCATTCAAAATCCTCACAAAAACAAACATGACTCAATTGAGTGTTTTTTCCTTTTTTTTTTTTGGTAATAGTAAAAGTGATTAAGTCACTATAAGGTTTAGGTATCAAGAAGGGAAAATTTAAGCCAGAAATACAGAAAAAATAACTAGAATATTGAAACCAAAATAGAGAAAAGTAAGAAGGCAAACTTCATTCAATTCATTTTCCTCCCTCTTGATTCATTACATCCTTTTTTCCATATATGTTGACCTTGGGAGATTACAATCATTCTTCTTATCCTACAAATCTAGAAAATAATAGAAAATCCATAATAGAATGGTAAGGTAGCAAATAAAATAACTAACTACATGCTTCTAACAATCCTGACGTGGCAGTGAGCTCTTCCTTAAAGGACCTCATAATCCCTCATCCATTTAGGCTTGATGTGATTTCTCTTAGCCTTGGTTTGAGGAATCTGAAAGGCCCTATTATTCCCTTTGTTAGTCTCTTTCTCTAGTTCAACTAGGCCTTCAGCCATGACATTTCCTCTGGGTTGCAAACTCATCATGTCCTCAAAGTGTAGCACAGGGAACTCTTGTTGTAGTGTAGATAGAAGTTCCCACGAAGAATTCTTTGGATACATTCCCTTCTACTATACCAGAACCATGGTTTTGGTAGGATCATTAGTGTGCTTCACATTTAAGAATGCTAGAGGCTCAATCTTAGGTTGGTTGTCCTTAGCCTCTGAAGGTAAAGGTAGATTTTCTTGCTTGTGATCACCTTTGTATGGTTTAAGCCTTGAAACATGGAAGACCGGGTGTATTTTGGAACCTGGGGGTAGGGCTAGCTCAAATGCTACCTCTCAAATGCATTGATTGATTTCAAAAGGCCCATAGTATCTTTGAACAAGCTTTTGTACTCTTGGCCTTGATACTGATGTTTGCCAAAAAGGCCTTAGTTTAACCAGGACTCTGTCACCTTCCTTGAATTCATGCTGAATGTGGCCTATGTCAGCATAATGATTCATGGTGGCTTGAGCCTTTTCTAACTTGGCCCTAAGGTTGTTATTTACCTATTCCCTACTGCTTAATTCGTCATCAATAGCCTCAATGTTTGAAGAACTAGTGACATAGTGTGGGATGGAGGGTGGGTGCTTTCCATAAACCACAACAAAGAGAGTCATACCTATGGAACCATGAACACTGGTGTTGTAAACCCATTCAACCCAATGTAAATATTTGCCCCATTGTGTCAATTTGTCATGGACATAAGCTCTAAGGTACTATTGTAGGACTTTATTAACAACCTTGGTTTGCCCATCACTCTGTGGATGGAAAGCCATGGACATCCTAAGTTTGGTGCCACTTAATCTGAAGAGTTTCTACCAAAATTTGCTATCCCAGTAAGAAATGATACTCCTGGGCATCTTGTGGAGTTTATAGACTATTGTGGCAAATATGTCTGCTGTATGGGACACAATGAAGGATGTGGGAATGGTAGCAAAATGAGAGGCTTTTGAAAATCTATCTATAATAACACATACAGCTGTGTTACCCTGGTAAAGGGGAAGTTCCACAACAAAATCCATGGAGATGCCCTCCCACACATTAGAAGGGATCAGAATTGATTGGAGAAGGCTATATGGAAGGTGAGTTAGAGTTTTGGTTGTTTGACAAACAAGGCAAGAGTTGACAAATTCAGAAACATCAAATTTCATACCTTGCCAAAAGAAATTCTTAGAGAGTACACCATAGGTCTTTTGGATCCCAATATGGCCACCCAAAGGGGAGCTATAAAACTCCTCTAACATGATCTATCTTAACAAGGAGGTTTTGTCAAGGTAAATTTTCCCATGACAAAGAAGTATCCCAGTGAGATAGTGTAAGGTCAGATTGGTAGGCCTCTTCAAGTTTGGAGATGAAATCATAGTGGGGCACGGTTAAACCCAACATTTGAAGATTAGAATCATGTAGCCTGGAGAGGGCATCAGCTACTCGATTTGATAGGCCATGTTTATAAACAATGTCATAGTTAAACACTAAAAGTTTAGACAAGTAATATTACTGTTCTAGGGCTTGAATGACCTATGTCATAAGTTCTTTTATGCTCCTTTGGTCAGTATGGATTATGAACTTCCTCCCTAGAAGGTAGGTACACCATTTTTTGATTGCTGAGGTAATGGCATGTAGATCTCTAACATAGGTAAAGGAGGACAAAAGTTTTGAGGAAAACTTTTTACTGAAGTAACACAGGGGATGGCCATTTTCTAACAATATAGCACCCCTTCCTATTCCACAACCATTTGTCTTTAGGATGAAAACATCTTGAAAATTAGGAAGGGCAAGGATAAGTGATTTAGACATGGATTTGTTTAACCTATTAAAGGCTTGTTGTGCTGCATTTGACCAATTAAAGGAGTCCTTTTTTAATAATTGTGTCAAAGGGCAGCAATTGTAGCATAATTTTTGACAAATTTGTTGCAGAACCCAGTGAATCCTAGTAAACCTCTAAGTTGTCTCAAGGTAGTGGGCATTGTTGGTGTATGCCCTAGAAGCCAATCATGGGATGATTGTTTGTTTGCATACATTATATTACGTTTTAATGGCAATTCAATT
>JANHAO010019303.1:0-13276 GCA_026873985.1 Saraca asoca
TAATATTAAATAATTAATTATTTTGATTTGTAGGAAGATTTGGTGTAGACTTAGGCACAAAGAGGTCCTAAAGGCTATGGGAAGGCGACTAGTGAGGTGGTCAGCTATCTAATCATGATTTGTAGGTAAACACCATAAAAAGAGCAAGAAGGGATGGGTCTACAAATTAAGGTCTGAAGCCATTGTAGAAATGATTGTGTTAGCCGCTGCATCTCACTCCGGAATCATGTCACTTATTGCACTGTAGCAACTTATTGCACTATTGTTAAGATACAACAGCAAATGTAGGTCATTTACTCTTGGATGAAGTACCAACATTAGTTATATCCTCCTTCACCTCATCCGCATTCATATAGCTATCCTTGTCCCTACACACTACCAACAATCCTTTACCTACATATATTCACTACCATTGCAGCCACCGTTATGATCGATTTGACCACTAGCAATAAAAGATAGTGGATAGCCCATTAGTCATTAGCAACAATAGTAGTCGAAGGATGCTACCTAAGATTAGGAAATTGATAAGTTTATTTCAAATTTGGTATATAGCTATATTTTTATATATTTTGTTTGAATAATATGTTTCATATATCATTTGATTTGAATAATATAATTTATAAATTATTTGACTAATTTTATATATTTATAATTATTTATATGTGTTGTATGTTTAATTTTTTATTATCAAATAAATATTAATTTTTAAAAATTAAAATTAAAAAATATTAAATTTAATTTTTTATCACTAATTAAAATTATTTTTTTAAAAAAATTATTTTAATAGAAAAACTAGAAACAAATTTCAAAAAATTATATTAGTTAGAATTAAAAATAATAATAAATTTTAATAAAAAATTTTATTTATTTTGACGGATTTTTGACAGCTTTTATGATAGAATTTTTGATGAAATTTAAGATGAATTTTTCAATGAATTGTCATAGGTAAAAGAGAAAAAAAAATTATGAACGACCAGGCTCTTAAAATCTGTCGAAAATATTTTTCAACAGAAAAAAAAAATTTAAAAAAGGTTTAATCGATAACTTTTTTAGTCAGAAATTTGTCAAAAATTATGGATTTTTTTAATAAATTATATTTATATCACTTAATCTTTTATAATAATAAGGTCAAATTTGTCAACTAAACTATATATACCTCCACCACAATTCATCCAAATATCTCAATTGTTAATCAAATAAATTACTTTTGGTTAGACTTCATATTTTCTTCTTTTTCCTATGACTTCATGATATGTAAGTGATTGAAGAGAAAAATTATTAAAAAATATATGTAAAACATTAATTAATTATTATTTGATAATTTTATTGAAAAATGTTAAAATAAAAATTACTAAATAATATAAAATAATTGTAATATAAATTATTCATAAGAATAAGGATAAATTTTGTTTAGACAAATTTTTAATACTATCATGTTATATACATAATTGATAATAAATAAATAATAATATAAATTTATATTATTAAATTATTTATGTGATTTTATATCAAACATCCAATAATATTATACCTTATTTTTTATTATTTTATTCTATATTATTATATTTATTTATCTTATTTTATATTATATTATATTTATTTATTTCTATATTATACTGTATGTCCTCCACACGCGTTGTGACTTTTTTTATACCCTGCTGAAACGGTCATTTTAATCGGTTGTTGAGCACTAGCTTTACAAAAAATTTTATTTAAGATTTTCTGTGTGTTAAAAACGTTTATCATCACATAAAACAAAAATTCAAATACTAGATAATATAATATATTGAACTTTGACGGTCAAGACTTTCATCTCTAAGGATTTTTTGTTTTTTTTTCAGGCATATATGTCCCACTTCAATGTATCTGAAAATGATGTCACGTGGCAAAAATTGGTCCCACAGAATTGGTATTCATTTAAAACCAGTTTAGATGTTGTAACCATCCCGGGAGAAATCTTCAAATACTTTTACATACAATTATCTTCCTCTAATAAATAAAAAATTAATATTAATTTTATTATTTATTTTTTTATAAAATTTACATATATTAAAAATTCAATTTTTAAAAATCATAAAATTGATATATAATATTTATTTTTAATAGAATAAAAATATATTATAATTAAAACATGTTATTCAAAATGGCTTTGATGATCAGTAATTAAGATCCACAGGAGAGAAATAGTTGTGTATTTATTAAGAGATTTTGACTTAAATGATATTTAATATTTTTTTTAAGTTTTATTTTTAGGTTCAATTCTAGGTTATTGTGTATATGAATCTAATGAATTAATAACTCATATTATTAGACAAAAAATTAATTATAAAAAAAATAATAATCTACTTTTATCATAATATTTTTTATTATATTTATCTAATATAAAGAAGTTAATTATCAATTTTATTATTTGTATATTAATTTTATGAATTAAAAATTATGTATACAGTTTTTCAGATATTATAAATTTTAACTAATTTCATAAGAATAAATACATAAGCTGTGAGTCACGGCGAGACAGTTGCAAGTAATAAGTCCACTTGTGCGGGGATTATAGGGTAGGCCAACTTGGTCTCTCCACAATGTCTGCCATGCTTTCACTAATAAATGTATTGACCATGATGTGCCGACACAATTTGAATGGTCATCCATGCATCGTTGAAACTTAAATTAGGGAAGAACTTGTGTTTCTATAACTGCCCCGCTGGGCCAGTCTCTTGAGATTTTGTTTTTCAAAGAACTCCGTCCATGAAGCCAAACTATGGACTATATTTAATAAAAATCTATAATAACTCCAATTTGACTGACTTTTTAATAAAAATATATTATAATTATCTTTATTTTATTCTATAATTCATATTCTAACTTGATAGATGGAGTTCCTTTACACAGCAAATCCTTTTATATATAATTTTTTCATTTTTTTTAATAAGTATTTACACTTTGAAAGTTTAGAATTAAATATGTATAGTTTTTTAAAATTTTAATTAAATACTCGAGGTCCATTTGTTTGAAAGAAAAATATCTTTTTAAAAACTGCTTTTTTGATTTTCTTATGTTTTGAAATCAATAAGAAAGTTGATTAGTAAAAATAAATTTTAATCAACAAAAAATGATATATATTTAAAAAAAAAGTGATTTCTAAATTATCTTATATTATATAATCATATTTTTCATTTCTTTATTTTTCTTTTTTCTCTCTCCTACTTTTTCTCTCAACCCATCTCTATTTCCTTTCATTCCTTCTCCACCTTTCTCTCTCTCTCTCTAATCTTTTTATATTTTTTTCCCTCCCTCCCTCCCTCCCTCCCTCTTATTTTTTTTCTCTCTCCTCTCTCTCTCTCTCTCTCCTCCTGGCTCTTTACTCCCTTTCTATCTTTCTCTTTCTCCCCAACGCTTCGCCCCTCTCTCCCTTATCTCTCATATTCTCTTCCTCCTTCAATCATAATAAATATTAATAATTTAATAATTATATTAAAAATTTAATTAAAAAAATATTTAAATAATTAAAAAATTGACAAATATAATTAATTGTAGCTAAGGAATATAAAAATTTATGAGAAAATGATGAAAATGAAAAAAAAAGATTTAAATATTCTTTTTTGAATTTGTTTTTAGTGTAAATACATTTAACTTCTACTTTTTATTAGTAAAAATATATTGATTCTTATTTTAAAAATATTTTAATAATAAAATAATTATTATGCAACTTGATCTTAAAGATAAAATTTATGTATATAATGATATTTTTTAATAAAAAATAGTTTACTTTTATGCACTAAATAAAAGAAAATATTTTTCTTATATTATTTAAATAATAAAAAATAAATTTATTTTTTAGAAATATATAATTTTAATAAAGTACTTTTCATAAAATTTTATTTTTCATCAAAATATACGGACCTCTATTATCATTTTTTTCATTTTTATTAGATTTTTGTTAATATAATTAATATAAAAATATGATACGTGTATATATTGAAAATGCACGCAACCATCATACATTTGAGTAAAGTATATGAATCTCACATGTATTACTAAAATGTTATTTTAAGTACATAAAAAGGTGTATTTATTATATGTGTGTGCACGTCATTATTTATAGTTTTATATATTTCCGATTTTGTAATGTCGGTCGAGATGAATCGCTTTAAATTGTGAGCACCGAGAGTCAGAATATTCCTTTTTTTTTTTTCTTTAATACTACAATTTTGTTGATGCCTCGAAGATCCTCAATAGGATCCTGGGATCTTTCTTTTTGTCTTTTTCAGTCTCCCCGCTGTGTCGAAGAGTCAAAGAAGAAGTCGGAATTTTAGGCACAAAGAAGAACAGTAAAAAGTTAACGCGAGAAAGACTTTTGATTATCTTCGGTGCATTTTAAGTTATATGCGTTAAGAAAAATAAATAAATAATTATTTGATTGATAAAAAATTATATAAAAATACAATTTTTTGAAAAATAATAAATATGTATATATTATTTCATTGATTATAAATTAGTAAAATAAAAAAAGTAAAATTTATCAAAAAATTTCACTTCTAATAAAATATAAAAATTTAAATTTCTAAAAAATATTAATTTCTTATTTTTAATTAAATAATTTCGAATATTTCTTGATAAATTTATAAAAAAATTATTTTTTTTTAAATTTCAAGATCTTTCAAAAATTTATTTTCTATGAACCAAACAATCTTAAGTTTATTAAGGGTAATTTATTTTTTCTTATGATTAGGTGCATTAGGTGCTGCACGTTGCTAGCGATTAGTGGGAGACTAACACCGTCAAATGTGAAAGAAGGAAGTAATGAGCCTTGGAAGCCTGTTTTTTTTTTTAAAAAATTATTTTTTTGTTTTTCTGTTTTACAAAAATAAAAAAATCTGTTTGGTAATATGTTTTCAAAATCTATTTTTCTAAAATTATAATTAAAAAATAATTTTTAAAAAATAATAAAATATTATTTTCTCTCGTTTTTGTATATAGTTGTTTTCAGATTTCTTTCAAAAATAAAAAGCAAACATATTTTTATTAATGATAAAGTTATAAATAATATTAAATATATTTTTTTCATCTTAAAAAATAAAAAAAATATTTGTTTTCAAAATTTACGTCTAAATAATTTTTTTATTTTTTTATTCTTAAAAAATAATTTTTAAAAATAATTTTTAAAAAATAATAAAATAAAAAAATATGAAAATACTTACAAACAGGCCCAATGATATTGATATCCATTTGATCTGTGCCTTGTGGCAGAAGAAAATGGCATTTTAAGTTTAACAAAAGGTAACTGAACTTTTATATATCCTTCGTCTCAAATCATAAGAAAACGAAAATATATATAGAATTGATTTTATGTATGAAATTGTTTATAAATATAAATGTAAATAAATTAAATTCTAATTTTTTATTAATTCAAAGAAGGGTTTAGGGTCAAATTACACATTATTATGCAACCCTCTTACTTGAAAACTCGTCCGTTTGGTGCCTAATGCTCAATCCCTCCCTATATTATCTACTCCATTAATTCTAGCTTCCACTTCGAAGTGGAAGATATTGCAAGTATGAAATAAAAAATTAATATAATATATGAAAAACAATGGAAAGATCATAAAAGAGGAAGACATAGAGATGATAGTTATCTTCGGAGAAGATTGGAATATCTCTATCGATTAAGATGTTTGATGATAATGTTTTATTGATATGATGACTTCTTTGAATTTCAAAGAAAAGCACTAACAATATTTTCTTCTTACTTTGGATTAGAACTTATTGTTAACAAAAATGACATTAATTTGAATTTCAAAAGTCAACGTATAATTAAACCATTTGATAAACATAATCGAGACAGCTAGAAATTTGAACATATTTCATTAATTTATAACATTGTCAATTTTATTTTTTTTTTTAAAAAAGCAACTATATCTTTATAAATATTTTATAAGAGCAATTCTTAAAAGTATAAATATTTTTTTGAAGATTGACTTCTAAAAAATTTAGCAGGTACTTAAATAATTGAAGTTTGTGTTTATGATATCAATAGAAGTTAGATATAAAGAACAATACTTCCAAATTCAAGTCTCTTGTGAAAGAATGGTATACCGCCAGAGAGAGAAGCCTATACTTTATGCGTTAAAAAGCAGTTAGTTGCATGAAACATCTCGGTTCAACTAATAAATCCATTTTTGCACTTGTTAATAACATATTGATCCCTCTCCTTTTACTTGGCCCGAAATTTGTTTGGATGAAAGAAAATTACATAAAAAAATATAATTTTTTAAAATAAATTGATATATTATTTAATTAATTATTAATTAAAAAAATAAAAAAAAATAAGATTTTTAGAAAGTTTTCATGAAATAGAAAAAGTTGTTTACTTACTCTTTCCTAAGTAAGAAAAATTTCATGTAAGCCTGTTTGGAAATGTTTTAAGGTGTTTTTATTTTATTATTTTTGAAAATAGTTTTTTAAAAATAGTTTCTAAAAATTGTTTTTTAAGAATAAAAAAATAAAAAACTTATTTAGATGTAAATTTTAAAAATAATTATTTTTTTTATTTTTTAAGATGAAAAAAATATATTTAATATTATTTATAATTTTTTCATTAATAAAAATAGATTTTTTTTCTTATTTTTTTTTAAAAAAATCTGAAAATAGTTATATACAAAAATAAGGAAAAATAACATTTTACTGTTTCTTGAAAACTGTTTTTTAGTTACATTTTTAGAAAATAATTTTTAAAAAATAGTTTTTGAAAACAGATTGTCAAACAAATTTTTTTATTTTTAGAAAACAGAAAAATAAAAAAACTATTTTTGAAAACAATAAAAACATATTTCCAAACAGGCCTTTAATTCTTGTATTCAACCAAATAACTTGAAGGATTTTTTGAACAGCTCACAATAGGCCTTATTTTATGATAAGTTTGATTTTTTGTAAAAATTTATTTTCTGTGTAAATTAAATAATTTTTTAATTATATTTAATAAATTTATAATTCTCATATTTAAGTATTTTTTTTTCAAAAAATTCATAGGAGAATTTATTTTAAAAAATTAATTTCTCATAAAAATTTACTTTTTGTATCAATTAAATAACTTCTTAATTATATTTAATAAATTTTTATTGTATGTAATAAGTCAATAAAAAAATTGAATATCAAATTTTGCATAAAAATGTATTTTTTTTCATACATCAACAACGGGAAGGTTTAAGCCAAATAAGTTTATTACTAATACGAATATGATATAATTATATAACTATTGTAATTATCATTATTATAAATCATTACTGCAAGAAAAATTTACATAAAACAAACAAACATAATAACTACCGTTTTTACGTGAGACATTCGTTTAAGAATCAAAGGATTTGACTTTTGGATCGAACTTTTGGCCGAAAGTTTTAAGATTACGTACCTTTCTCGTTCATTCATTTCAATTAGAAAACAAAGATTTCGGGATAAGTTGTAAATGTTTTCTTAATCTTTTTAGCCTTTAAATTTGAGTGACCTACACGGATAATTATGTGGACAAAATTATTTCATAAAAAAAAAAAAACTGAATATGTTGGCAATCATTTATACATCATCATGACAACAAAAAATGAAATACTCAATTACTAGAGGCAAGCTAAGAAAAACATCAGGGGCAAGAATGACAGAATGAGACTCGAATTTTAAATGATATTGTTAGAATATAATCAGGAGGGAGATGGGAACAGCGCTAGACTGATCGTCCAAAAATCTTGATATCAACAAGAATTTCGATGATTTAAAATTTTAATATATTTATTTTTATATATATTAATTTTATAAAATTTTGATAACTCTATAATTAAATATACTATCAATTAAGTTACTAAATTGAGGGGCGGAAAGAAGATAAAAATAGAGAAAGAATCTGTTGGCGGAAGTTGTTGTTTGGGGGTCCATCGCATTGAAAATGTTTGGAGGTTAATGAGTCGTCGACCCTTGAAGAGTCTTCTGAAACTTTAAATTGACTCATTTTCATCATGTGGGCTGTGGTCGCCGTCCCATTTTTTGGACCATTTTGAAAACAAGCTCACCCGTGATTTAACACCAACTTTCCATCATGAATCTTCCATGCAATTCCATAGATTTGACAAGTGTTTTAATCTTCTTTTGCTACGTACATTTAAACTATAAAATATGTTCTTATTTTATATAATAAATAAAGATTAATTATTAAATTTTTATAATTTTTATATATTAAAAATTAAAAAAAAATGAAATTTTAATATATATAAATATTATAAAATTAATAATTAATAATTATTTATTATGTGAAAATAAAAACGCATATAAAAATTCTACTTATACCACTTGCTAGCTTCTATATTTCTCTGTTTTATGGAGGGAATCTCCATTTTCTACCATCATATTCCCTTTTCATTCATAGGAGAAGTTTTTTTTTTTTTTTCTATTAAATCAAGCTTTAAAGTTAGCTAAAGTTAAAGACATAATGACTCTTTAATGACTCTTGTTTTGTTCTCAAGGTACATCTCAATGATATAGCATTGGGCACTTAATTTTATAGGGTTGGAATTTAAACTTTGTTAATGATATTCATGGTGCAATTACTAAAATATAGATCACCTTTCTTTTTCCCGTAGTATAATATATAGTCTTGTTATGTATATCATGTAAATGTATAGACAAAACAAAATGCACCTCTCAATAGGCATAGCAATCACAAGCCTAATCACGGTAGAGGTGAGAGGTATAATATGTTATTAATACTCATACACACAATCCTCCACACTTATATATGAAATATAATCTGAAGTAAATTAGTCTCATTTAAAAAAATAAATTGTGTATATATATATATATAAATATACGATAGAGTGCATGAATAATTAATATTTACGAGTGCAATCTTTCTATCAGTTTCAGGTAATTAATTATATAAAAGCTTCAACTGTTAGTTAATGTAATGATTAGAGAATCTTTCGGTTCACGGTGGAGATCCGGGAAGAGAAAGCCCTTAATTTAAGCCGGAGAACAATACTAAAATAACAATGCATAGAGCTTCTAGCTTGTAGAGTTAGCAATTGCAGACGGCTTGTATGGACTTTAAAAAACAAAAACGATTCCCGAAATGATTAGGACAGACAGATCCTTACAAAGTCAAAATCACAAAACCAAGATCAACACCATGTGCAATGCAATGCATTCTTCAACTAATGAAGACCACGTAAAATGGAGTGAGCACTTTTGGGGAAAAAAGACAAAAAACAAAGAAAAACATGCTCAATTATGAGAATTTGGCCCAGACAAGTGCATGCAGCTGGGATATCATCCCTTCCATTATCAAAAGAAATTAATGATGTAAATTAGTAACTTTCAGTGAAAAAATTGTAGTTCTCAGAATAAAAGATTGTGTCTTTTATCTTTGCTGAATTGAAGTGAACTGACAAAAAATAAATAAATGAATAAGGGGATTCAGATCCATGCAGCAGGTATTACAGGTAACATCATGCCCAATTCAACAGTGACTCTTAACCAAAAAAACTACGTGAATTTGAAGGGATTCTTACAGTTTCCCAACTGTTAAAGGAAAGGAAAAGCAAACAAACAGTTATACATCCCTTGTGCCACAAGAAAACATGCCTAACTGTCAGCCCATCTCACCTGCACGCTGGCCATGCGCAGAAACACTTCCAAACATTCCGAGATGTCAGGTAATCATTTGTGTCTATCTGATTCAGCTTAGTTCATCTCCATAAATTTCAGTTTTCCATCTATTATTTTCTGCCAATTGTTTGCAAGCTTACACATTATGAAAAAGAAGGGCCAAACTAACTTATAAATCAACTGGCGTTACAATTAACATAACTGCACACAAATATAGGGATACATGACTATTGAGCAAAATTATAATGACAGAACATAGTGCAACAATATTATTACATGTAATATTATGATTTGGACTGCAATTGAGAACCATATTACAAACACAAGGCAATGAAGGGGATTGTTGGGGTGGTAGGTTGATTAACTGAGTTTGGAATATTTGGTGGATTGACGCCTCAGAATGGGCATAAATCAATTTATTAAACCAAATACATGCCATATGAAACAATCACCCAATGATTCACGTCGGTGTATAGTATCTTGTTCATTGGTTCAGGCTAATAATTGATTCCAGGATTGATTGCTGGGCCACCTAAGGATTGCGAAAGACCAACAATCCGACCTTAAGATAGGGATCTTTATTGTCTCCGTTTAGCATGTGGGAGCTGCATCGCCTCAAAATCTGGATTGAACCACCATGCACGTGAAATGAAATTCCGGACTTTTCAAATTTCACTTTATTTATGTCCATCCATGGTGGTTAGTTGCAAAACACATTTGGAGTGGCCATCTTATGTTATACTAACCGCAAAACAACAACTAATTAATTGGCTGCAGTTAGCTGGATAACACAATTGCAACAGTTGTTTCTTTCTGTTCCTTAAAAGATAAGATCGCACTAAGCAAGAAAGCATTATAGAAATTTAACATATAAAGAAGAACTTGTCTAAGCATTGAATCTAGACCCACAAAATGATCTAATGGTTAAAGATTGTCTTGCGAAGAAATTTTGTTTTGCAGAAAACTTGCATTTATCTAGCAATAGCATTACTTGCGGATTGGAATCACCAAAAAAAAAGAGAGATTATTAGTGTCTGCTTTTCTCTTTTGCTGGTGTGGTCATAGCCAGTGTCTGCATAAGATCAGCCCGGAGACTGTTTTCAGTTCGGAGGCCTGTAAACGTGGATCGGCCCATTTACGCATGGCTGCTAAGGCCTTTGTACAAGGCAGGGGCTGAAAAAATGGGCCAACCTAGTGTTTTAGAAAATAACAAACCATTGGGGTGCACCGATTTGGATAGTCTTTGTGTAAATTTAGATCTTGTAAATTAAAGTTTGTAATCTACAAAGTAAATGTTGTTTACGGAAATTCATATCTTAAAGTTTTCAATGAATAGTTATTATATTAATATTTGTCATTAGGATATAGAATGTTACTTTCACACGTTTAAAATTATACAATTATGACTCTTAGGTGACTTAGTTGCATCCCTAACCTGCAAAGAAAAGAAAGATTACATATGACTTTTACTTATTAGTCTAATATGTACATGCGATATAATGTTTGTAGAGCAAATTATAATAAAAAAATGTACCGTATCATCCAACTAATGTACGTTTTGGAAAACCTCTTTGAAAACAACATTAGTGATAATATTCTTGTCGTTGTGTTCTCATCATGTATGAGAATTTTCAATCCTTCTTTACTTCTAACTCTGTAAATAGCAATATATAATTGATCATGATTGAAATCTACCTTTGGCAAATAAAGCCCAACTCTTTGTAGTGATTGTCCTTGACTCCTATTTTTGTATGGTGATTGGAAGTTATTTTCTCTGTAACTCAAAAGGCTACTTTGATTGTGAGGGGCTTAACCATTCTTGGTATAAGACCTTGCTTCCAATATTATTGTCAATTAACACCTCGGCTTCTATGACATGATTTGCCAATTGTGTTATAATAAGTTTTGTCCCATTACAAAGACCAGTTGATTAGTTTATGTATCTTAAGAGCATGATTGGTGCACCTACTTTTAGCTGCAATTAATGGGTTGATAGTGTTGGTTTTGCTTGGTACCAAAGTCAGAAATTCAAAGTTTTTCAAGAAAACCCTAATTGAGCAAAATGCCCCGGATCTCGTTGGTATTGGTGCTTCAACATCAATAATACAAAGTTGAGGGCTCAACCAACCTTTTGGCCGAGCTTGCTGCAGGTGATGGATGGAATCACGTCACCGAACCTCGGTCCAAGTGTCCCGATTCCACCGGTTGCTCACGTCAGAAAATCGTCCGATATGGCCTCAACTCTCGAGGTCCCGATCCAAATCCACGTGCTAGCTGAAGGAGAGGATCGAGTTTCGATTTCACAAATCGATATGGGACCACAGTTGAAACCCTAGTAGAACTCAACGTTTGCCCTAATTTCCTTTCTCTCTTCTGCATTCAAAATGCTGCGTTGTAAGGTGAAATGGGCAAACCGAACGACACGTCATTTGGCTAGGGCCTGAAGTCCACTGAAAAACTATTTTTCAGTCCATACGATTTCAACAAATTACAGTTTAGTCCCTAGATATCCAATATATCCAAATTGTGGCCATAACTCGTTTTTCGTTCTGTGTGTGACCCGGTTGGCCCCTGAAACATTGATAAAAGTCTAAAATGCCTTTCAAACCATTCAAAGGCATATACAATTAATATAATTAATTTTAATTAATAATTAATTTCTCCAAATTAATTACTTATAGACTTTAAGCTATAAGCGAATTCTAGCAAGCCATTATAACTACCTAAATTTTGGTGGGAGTCATCAATGGTGACAAGCCTATTTGTAGATGATCTCAGTGCATGATTGAATCCTTTCATTACCATATCTGGATTAGTCAAAGGTATGGATAAACATCAACCTTTATAACTAATCATGATTGAATCCTTTCATTACCATATCCGGATTAGTCAAAGGTATGGATAAATATCAACCTTTAAAACTAATCATGGTTTCTCAACTTTGTGAATTATTTGACTGAAATGAATCCAAGCACTCAAATCCAATCTAAGTCTCGATTCAACCATGCGCGAGGATTTAATTAGCCAAATTAATTCGTTGAGTGGCCTCGGATATCACTTTATAGAGTGGTAATGAATCCTCTCTTAATTAGGCAATATTTAACTCCATTTTCAGAAATATCCAACTCAAGTCTTTATTATTCCTCATGAATAGAGTCACTTTTGACTTGGTCAAAGTATAACCTTCCACGCAAAAGATATCCCTCAATCTCAAATCAAAGGATTAGTCATACGATCACCACTGGAGATTAACTATTGAAGCAGGTCCACATAGTATCTCCAATTGGGTCTGACAGGATCACAATTGTCAGTTATATTTCTCCAAACTAACTGAGTCATATCTACGTGTGTATTCAGATGTAACTCTCTTACATCTCAGCTTATGAGGTCAGCTACTCATCAAATGAGAAATTACCACATCATCTAGTCTCCACGGATCTAATAATGCCTGATTATTAGATCTTGACTAGTGTTATTTTGGTACAGAAGTTATAAATCATTAATAATCAACCGCACAATCCTATAACTCTTTATAGGATCGATTGAATGAACTTCTCACCATGGACATCATCTTAATATGCAATAAATAAGAAATGCAATGTAAGATGAATAAACAACCTTTACA